>CM035113.1:80328122-80508175 GCA_020205505.1 Panax japonicus
TTTCAGCTCAGATTCTAGCTTTATCATTTTATACTCTGCCAAAGAATGCTTCTGTTCAAGCATTATATATCGGGTAACACAAGCTTGAATTGTTGCATCCTTTTGCTCCACGACCGCCTGTCGTTCTTCAACCTGTTCTTCTAACTCATGAATACGATTTTGCAATTCTAAATTTCGACCATAAAATTCTTCTACTAAATTCTCCTCAGGTTCTTCTTCTTCCTCAGTCTCAGCTGCTACCTCTGAGACTAGCTCGGGTGCAACTATTAATTCTTCCCTCACCACAAGAATATCTCTAATTCCTTCTTTGCCTGACATCACATTATCATGGTTGGTGATTATAGCTATCCCCACGGTCTCATTCACTCCATTGTTAACATTCTCAGCTGCCATTCTCAAATACTGCCATAAAATAAGGGTTAATTAAACAAATTAATGTATCACATAATATCTGTATATTATGACCGACCAACAAATAAGGTTAGGCAGGACATGCAAGACAGTGAACCTCCACACCAAGAAGAAGAAATAGATCTTGAAGACTTAAGACAAGAAGGTATCAGGACAGATGTCCCAACCAATAACAGATGGGCTAGAGATCATACTCAGGATCTAATCATTGGAGATCTGAGTGCTGGAGTCAAAATAAGAGCTGCAACTCAAAATGAATGCTTTTATCAAAGCTTCTTATCTCAAACAGAACCAAAGAAGATAGAGAATGTTATGGAAGAATCCAGTTGGATAGAAGCCATGCAGGAAGAACTCAACCAATTTGAACGAAGTAAAGTATGGAGATTGGTACCAAGACCAAAGAGTCATCCTGTCATTGGAACCAAGTGGGTCTTCAGAAATGAAATGGATAAAGATGGAATTATAACAAGGAACAAAACAAGATTAGTGGAAAAGGGCTATTCTCAAGAAGAAGGCATCGACTACGATGAGACATTTGCACTTGTTGCCAGACTAGAAGCAATCAAAATCTTTCTTGCCTTTGCTGCTCACATGAAGTTCAAAGTCTTTCAGATGGATGTCAAAAGTGCATTCCTAAATGGAGAACTCCAAGAAGAAGTCTATGTAGAGCAACCTCCAGGTTTCATCAATCCATCTCTTTCCAATTATGTTTATAGATTAGACAAAGCCTTATGTGGTCTTAAACAAACACCTAGAGCATGATATGAAACACTAACTAACTTCTTAATTGAAAATGGGTTTACTAGAGGTAGAGTAGATACCACATTGTTTCTTAGAAAGCATAAAGACAAAGTCTTATTAGTTCAAATATATGTTGATGACATTATTTGTGGTTCTACTGACGAAAAGTTATGCAAGAGATTCTCTAATCTGATGCAGAGCAAGTTTGAAATGAGCATGATGGGTGAGCTGAATTTCTTCCTTGGACTGCAAGTAAAGCAGACTGATGAAGGAATTTTCATAAACCAAGCCAAGTACATCAAAGACTTACTCAAGAAGTATGACATGGAATCAGCCACTCCCATGAAAACACCAATCACTCCTGTAACCAAGCTTGACAAAGATGAAAAGGGTAAAAGTATTGATATAACTCAATACAGAGGTATGATAGGTTCTCTTTTATACCTAAATGCCAGTAGACCAGACATAATGTTTACAACATGCATATGTGCTAGATTTTAGGCTAACCCTAAAGAGTCACATTTATCTGCTGTAAAGAGGATCTTCAGGTATCTCAAGGGTACACCTTACTTGGGGCTTTGGTACCCCAAGGAATCCTCATTTGAACTAACAGGATACACAGATGCTGATTTTGCAAGATGTAAAATAGATAGAAAGAGTACCAGTGGCACCTGTCAATTACTAGGAAACAGACTTGTGTCCTGGTTTAGCAAAAAGCAAAACTCAGTGTCTACTTCAACTGCAGAAGCTGAATATATTGCTGCTGGCAGCTGCTGTGCTCAGATCCTATGGATGAGAAATCAGCTAGCTGACTATGGGTTTGATTTCAAATCTATTTCCATTCACTGTGATAACACAAGTGCCATAGCAATAACTCATAATCCTATTATGCATTCTAGGACTAAGCATATTGAAATAAGGTATCACTTCATTAGGGATCATGTGCAAAATGGAACTATATCTTTACAATATATCCCTACTGAAAATCAAATTGCTGATGTTTTACAAAACCTCTAGATGAATCCAAATTTAATAAGTTAATAAGTGAGCTAGGCATGCTAAATCTACAATCATAAAATATATGCTCTAGATTATGCTAATCATAACAGATATAAAGGCTGAACTCAAAATCATAAACATGATCAAGGGAAGTCCACAATCGTATAGCTGAAGAGACAACCACCTTAACGATCGTAGCAAAGACTCAACCATCGTAGAGCAGACTGAATGATAACAAAAGCCCCATCAACAAAGCAAGAGTAAATCCTGTGATGATAAGCTTCAAAATAGAGCAATCCCTCTGATAAGCGCCTCAGGAACAAACCTAACCCTTGACCCAGTTCAAGAGGTTGACCCTTCCTGAGTTACCTTAAAAGAATGCTATGACAAAAACTCATCACAAAGACCCGGACAGACTCGATGTTCGTAGATCAGACTCGACAAATATAAAGCACTCAACGATCACTAAACTACCTCAACGATCATAGTCCTCCCTAAGGACACCTCAGCTCTAAAGGAGCCAAGGGCAAATCAGTACAATCCTTATCAATCAAAATCGTAGAGCCAAGCAAAAGTCGACACCTGTCCCACTAAGCGAAAAAGAAGAGAGTGAAGTTACAAGTACAAAATGAAATCGTATTTTTGAAATCTGAAGTTCAAAAGATCATCTCTCTCAAAGCAAAAGCCCTAAATCGAGAATAGCTCAGACAAATCTCTCTTCCAACAACAAAATTAATGGCGTCATCTAGTGTTATCTCAGGCTAAAGACTCTGTTTTGACGAGTTCAAAACATCTCAACCTAAATTTCACAAGACTCTGGCGCTACTGAAGAAGGCAGGTCTCAAAGAGGCTTTGGGCGCAGACACATTGATATATCCCAAACTGGTGAAATAATTCTACATGAATGGTGTGTTCAAACACGACACCATCACTACGAGAGTAAGGAATGTGGAAATCATTCTGAAGGCTGAAGACATCAACCTTGCCCTAGGTCTCAAAAATGAAGGGCATCCATTCATAGATAACATGGGTTTCCAAGAAGGACTGAAAAGAATGCATTACAAGAAACTCCCATCTGTGAAAAGTTACAAGAAGAAGGAGTTCCCACAGAGGTATAAATTTTTAGCCGATATTATTGGGAAATGTATATGCTGCAAGAGCTCAGGTCATGACTCAGTAAATGAAGTACAACTTAAGCTCATGACTGCCATGAGTTATGAAATACAACTTAACTACGGAGCCCTATTGCTCGACTGAATTGGCAAATGGATTACCAACTCAACAAAGTCAAAAATTCCTCAAAAGATGCTATATGGGCGATTCATAAGCATTATTCTACAGTCTGCTCTGAGTGACAAAATTGGGGATGAAGAATGAGAAGCTATCAACCCAAATAGGCGAATGACCCAGCAGCTGTTTAAAAATTGGAAGAGGAACCCAGCTGAGTATGTTCGAATGATGACAGAATCCAGTGGAAGAGCTGGGGATCTGAAGGACTCAGGCTTTCCAGGAAACATGTCTGTGGTCAGGGAGATCGAAAAAGAAGAAGAAATCAACAAAGAAGAACCCTCTGTCCTTGCTAAAAAAAGCAAGGGCAAGAGGAAGCTAAGGGCTAGACTGGTAGAAGAGCCTCAAGGATCTACCACTAATATACATATAGAGTCCTCTAATATAGAGACTTTGAGGATGCTAAGAAGAAAGAAGCAGCAAGATGAGGCAGATGAGGATCAGGCTACCATATCCCAGATCCTGAAAAAGAACAAAGTTGGTCATAAGTCCAAAAGGCCATCAGTCACCTCAATCGTAGAGTCTCTACTATTCGTACAGACCAGACCAAGCATGGAAGGCAAGGAGGTAGCTGCTTCAAGCATAGTGGCTGTTGAACAGGACAAAACTAAGAATCAAGAAAGTCCTGAAGTTGTGGCTAAGCCTAGCAAATCAAGGAGAAAGCTGGTTAAGAAGTACATTCTTGAAAATGAAAAAGTGCTCAAGAAGGAAGCAAAGACTATGGTTGCCAAGAAGGAACTGTCCAGAGCAAGTCAAGAAGACGTTGCTTCAGCTGAGGGGGAGATCCTTGAAATTCTCATGATAAAGAATACACCAGCTGAGGGGAGATGCCTGAAGCTCAAGAAGATACTCCGCTTGAGGGGTAGCTATTGATCGAATAGAATGATGATCAAGTTGAGGGGGAGCCTCAAGATATCTCCATGGCAGAAGATGATGTCCCTGCCAGAAATGAAGAGGAACTAGTAAATGATCATCAAGAGCCCATTAAGATAATGGAGTCCTCCAATGAAGAAAGAGAAGAGGAAAAAGATGATGATGACCTTCAGATCACTGGTGTGGGCAGAGATGGGTATAGAAGCTATCTCTACAATTAGATGTTCTCATACCTACCCATGATGTCATACCATCAAGCTCAAATCCTAAACTCTTGGGATCACATGTTCTGGAGTTTCAAAGAGTATCCGGCCATCTCAGTGTTAGCTCATGGATTCCCAGGGAGATTCAACTTTTTCAAGAAGTTGATCACCAACAAATCTTCCTCAAAGGATAAACTTGAGGTATTGTCTATCCCTACTAAATTCAGAGTTAATCACTTACCATCATCTTCATTTAGCTATTTTTATGAATTCCCACGAGGTTTAGAAGTGATTCTTAATCCAGTATATCAATTTCCAGTTGCAGAATCCCAAAATTCTGTAACTGAGGAACCAAATGTAGTCAACCTCATTTTGCTCCCCCAAACCACCAACTCTACGATTCCTGACTCTAGCCCCATTATAGAGTCCTAAATTAAAATCGTAGAGCCACATAATTCAAACATAGAAACTCAAGCCCCTCCATCAGACATTCCATCCTCCTCCTCCAATGACTATTTTAGTCTTGATCTTGCTCTCTACTCCCTGCAAGATCAATCTCAGAAAAGATCCCCTCCAACCAACAATCCTCAAACCAATGATACTTTTCCAAATTTGCCCACCAAAGATGACTTTAATGAAGTGTCTAAGAACATGGTCAAGAACATTGAAGAAAGCTTAGACACTAGCTCAGACCTCATTCATCTCCGGCTGAATCAAATGATCACTGCCGCAAATAATATCTCTGGCACTCTAAATGCTGAGCTTACAAAGAAGCTGAGGGAGATTATCCAAGAAATTCTTAAGAGCATGAAGGACGGAGATGAAATTCACTTCCAGATTGCCACCAAGCAAAGAGAGGCTGTTCTTGAAATGCAGAAAAATTAAGAAGTTCAAAATTAACTTATGCTGAAGAACATCATCAACTTGAAAGCCTCAGTCCAAGAATTCCAGAAATCTTATGTCAACCAGGAACGACAGAATGATATTGTTCTCACTGCCCTCCGAAACAAAGAAGCTCGATCTAAAAAATAGTTCAAGGAAAGTTGAGAGGACATTGCTCAGACACAAAGCCAACTGAACGAGCTTGTTCAAGGAGTGAGTCGACTTTCTACAGACATTCGAACCCTTGATACTGACATAAATAGGGAGAATAAAAGAAAAGGAGTTCAAGGAGCACAGGGAGATCAGGGCAGAGGTAGAGGCAGAGGAGGTCAAGGAAACCAAGAAAGGGGAAGAGTACAATTTTCACGAAGCCCTCCTACAAGACAGTTCCACCAACAGACTGCACGATCAAGCAATAAGACTCAACGATCTGATCAGCAGGAAGTCTTGATGGCTCAGCCTTTAAGAAATCAATGGCCAAATACCAGCTCACCAAATGTGACCACCACAGGCCTAAGAATGCCAATTGGAGATCCAACATTCATGAATAGGCATGATCACAAACCGATAGTAAGTTCGAGTGAGCTGGAAGAGTTAGCTAGAAGAGATGAAACTAGCAGGAAAAGAAGGTCTGAGGAGTATGCCAATCCATCTCCACGAAAAAGGACAAAGAAATAGAGATAAGTGTAAACTTTAATTCTTATTGATATAAAGCTAAAACTACAATATCTCTTTAACATCAATAAATTCATACTTATTCTCTAGAAATTTCAGCTACTCACTGAAATACTAAGTCATGTTTAAATTTCCTGCAAATGCATCTAGACACTAATAAATCATGACAACAAATCTCTTTGGTTATGTCAACATCAAATAGGGGGAGATTGTTGGGAGAATGCATATTATGATTTGATGTTTTAATGTATATGTTCATGATTATTTATAAAGTCCTTCACGTAAGATATGTATAAGGACTTAGTAATAGATCAAATTTGTTAGGTTGATCTAAGCTCTTAACGTATATCATTCTGTAAAGGAATGTATAGATAGAAAGATCAAAGCTGTTAGGTTGATCTTGAGATGTAATAGATAGGCTTTGAGGAAATCGGAGTGTATAAATCTGATCAACATTGCAGAAGTCAAGGCAAAAATGTAGAGCTTAGAAGATCGTAGTGTGCTTGCCTTGAAGGGCCTCTTTGGGAATCGTAGAGTGACCCCAATGTCTGCCGAAACAAATCAACGATCGTAATGTGCTGAAGGGAACGTAGAGTTTATAAGTCAACGATCGTAGAGTGCTCTCAAAATCGTAGAGAGCTACAACTCAAGCAAGCGAAGATCGTAGTATGCAAAGGTTTAAGGAGAATCGTAGTACTCTCGGCTGATAACATCAGACCAGGCACCAAAACGAAAAGTAAATACGATCTGGATCGTAGAGCATCTGTCTTGTGTCAGAGAACGTCGAGCCTCATAATTTATGTGGAAGACAGATTCCAACATAAGAGGAATGGATTCTATACGATGCAGTACTCACCAGTCCCAAAGATACAAGAAAATATCCTTAGTATGCAACAAAGAGGCGTATTGAAGAAGCTAAGGAAAGTACCATTGGTAAGGGGGAAACACATTTTCAGGTGCTAGGTGAGAAATCAGTCCGCAGTGTCAGTGGGCCAGAATGCAGTTTCAGAAGATGTGCAGAAATGTCTCCATCAAAGATCAGAAAGGACAAACGCATTTAATGCCACAACGGATGGATCCAACGGATAGTTTTTAAGATCACATATATGCAAATCAAGCCGATGAGAGAGAAGCAAGCAAGCATTGAAAAAATAATGTGAACAACTCTCAAGCTCAACTCTACAATCTGAGAATAAGCAAAGCTTGATCAGCTACTCAGTTCTTACGAACAAGTGCTTAAACAGCAACTGAGTAGCAACCATCAAGAACTCAACATCTATCAATCAATTGAAGAAGAGTACCAAGTCTGTTGGACTTGAAGAGTTCTAAGTGAACTGTAAGACAGCCAAGTCTGCTGGACTTGAAGAGTTCAAGAGTGAACTAAGAAGTTCCTAGACTGCTGGTCTAGAAGGAATCTGTGTGATTCAGAAGTTGTAAAAGACATCCTTAGTGGATATCCTACTCGTTGAGTAGAAGAGTAGACTAGGAGCTTTAAGTGCTCTGAACCACTTAAAACGACTGTGTCTTTTACATTCATAACTATAACTGTTATATCTGTCATAAATGCTATAATTGCCTCACTCTAATAACTCCACTGCTTTGTAAAGAAGATTAAAACAAACATAAATTCCACTAAGTTTTAATCATCATCAAAGAACAAGTTTAAAAATGAAAAAGATTGTTAAATATCTATTAAACCCCCCCCCCCTCTCTAGATAACTATTGTGCCAACTAGGAACTAACAAATTCAGTAGGCATAATAATTAAGATAATTGGATAATTAGTTTATAGTTTATAATTGGGGATATTGTAGTCTTAACCTTTATTTATTTAAATTCATTTATAAAGAAATTCAGTTTAATTAGTTAATTTAGTTTTCTTAAATAGAAAAATCACGATTTGAGATTGTTTAAATAAAATTAGTTTGGTTAAGAACTAGTACTTGGTGATTTTTATTAAATAATTTCTCGTTGGAACGATAATTTACTTTCACTTTATTACTTTTTGACCGTGTATACTTGCACATATTCATTGATTGCAAAATCGACCAACAAGTTTTTGGCGTCGCTGCCGGGGAATTAGTTTAATAATTTTGCCAATATTAATTTTTATCAAATTAGTTTTAATTTAAACATTTTTTTCTTTAATTCTCTTTCTTTTTTTTTCTTTCTTTTCAGGTACCATGGCGGAATTTAATTATTAATGGCCGAATACGAGAATGACTCAGCCAAGGGGAGCGGAGAATGATGGACTCACGATAGCACTTTCTGCATTATCAGCACAAATTGAGACACTTTCGAAGAGGGTCGACGCTTTTGAAGCTCAACGTCGTCAAAGTGTGGCAGTTACTTGTGATTATTGTGCTGGAAATCATATGAGTCATCAATGCATCACCAGTTTCGAGCTGGTACCGTATGGTGGTGATTACCCCAACAATTATGTCTATCCCAACAACTATTATCAGGATTGGGGGTATCACCCGGATTTTTCATGGAGCCATACTCATCAAGATCAATTTTATGCTCCAAGCCCAACATACCCACCGGATTTCTCATGTCCACCTCCACTACAACAGGAAGAACATTCAAATTTGGAGAAAGCTTTGTCCAAGTTCATTGCTTCAGGTGAGGAGTGGAGGATTAATCGAGAGATATTGAGTCAAAATTTTACGAACCAAATGGAACAACTAACCAATGCCTCAAACATTTGTCCTCAATACACTTGGCCCTATGACATGGATTCCGAGACTGATGGAGAGCCCGAACAAAATTTGCAACTAGATGTGCCACCAGATGTTGAAAGAGAGGAAATAATTGGGAACCAAGAAAAGGAGATTGACGAAGATTTAACTATAAGATTCAACGAAGATGAACTGATTTCATTAGTATCCCATGTGCCACCTCCCCCAAAGTTCAATAATCCAGACAGTTTTGGAAAACCATGCCCAATTGACAGTCATGTCGTCGGCAAAGCTCTTTGTGACATAAGAGCTAGTACAGTTGTGGAGTCATGGTGGGATGAAAAGGAGAAGATAGAGGAAGATTCCATTATGTTTATTAAGCTTCAATGCCCTAATCTGATCATCAACATAATGGAGGAAACACCTAGTTTTTGGACGTTCTTAATGGGGAACCTATCTACAAAGAGCATGCTAGGTGACTTTAATTCAAGGGCCTTTGCTAATTGGAACCTCCCAAAAGAGACATTACTACTGATGGATGGAGGATTCCTCAATTTTCGTAGGGGAATTGGATAGAGAATTGAAGAAGTCAGGCTGAGACTATAAAACAAGCGCTTAATGGGAGGCAACCCAAGTTTAATTTTTATTTGTTTTTATTAGGTTTTATATTAGTAGTTTTAAATTTTTATAGGATTTAATAAAATTGTTTCTATCATGGTTTACAGGTTATTCAAGTCAAATTCAAGTGTGGTGCCCAATTTGTTCCATGTGTTTAGCCTATTCTCCAAACTTAGTGGACAAAGTAGAAGATTGCTATATTTTCAGGGAAGTCCTCTGCTTTACTTTTTTTATATTTCAGTCATTGAGGACAATGTCTAGTTTAAGTTTGGGGGCATTTTAGTGTCGTACTGCATATAATTAGTTATATGCATGGTAGTTCATTTTTTTATGTGTTAGCATTGTGTTTTTTTTAGGTTACATATAATACATGGTAGTTATTTGCATATTCATATATGTGTTACATTAGTATGTGTTCATGTAGTATAATTGCATTTTTTTGCATGAATATGTGTGATCGGTTGGTGTGGTCTTAGCTCGGCCTATGATAAGATTGGTTTTGCATGTTAACTTGAACAGTGTTGATAATTGATGATGAGTTCTAATTTTAATCATGATGATAATCTGAGTCTGTCTTAAACTTATGTAACCGGTTAGCACTTAAAGTTTAACTGTTTTAATCCACTTGGTTCAAGGGTTTCATTATTTGTTTCTGAGGGAAAATCTTGGTTAAAATTTAAGAAAATTAGTGAACTGGCGGTAAAGGTTGGAATGACGTAAAAGCTTGAGTTTGGGGGAATCTATGGGGTATATATATACAAAATGAAAATGAAAAAGAAAAGAAAATGAAAAAAAGAAATGATGAAAAGAAAAAAAATAGAAAATCCAGAAAAAGAAAAAAAATGAATAAATACCGTGGCATGTTTGTCTAGTTTTGTGGCCTTTGCTACTTGAGTAAGTAAGCCCGAGGGGATTGTCTTTACACCTAGCGCCCTAAGGTCTTAATGGATTGGGAGTCATTGGTCGAAAGCTCAATAAGGTAACACTGAAAAGCCTAAGAGAATAAGACATTGCACAGCCATGAGAAAAATAAAAAAATGAATAAAACACGAGAAAGAGCAAAAATGCCCTCGTGGTTGAATAAAAGTATAAATAAATCTTGTATTTATCCTTAGACTTGGTAATTGCTTAGTTTTAACTGGAGTTATCATGTTCACAAAAGTAATTGAATTGGAACTGAAATTTTCCTTCTAAGAAGTTTGTTATGTGATTATCTTGAACTGTGGTTGGTTAGAATGGTTAACAAGCACACACAAACAACATGGGTGATGACTGGTTTGGATTGACTAATTGGTTAAAGTTATGAATTTTGACTTGATTGGATATATTGTTTGAGTATCAATAGTATCTTTGAGGCCTGTTGCTATATATCATACTGATTTATTATTGGGTTCGTAGGTATATTACGAAATAGATCATACATATGCATTCATGTAGTTTAGTTCGGTTGTTTATTTTTAGTTCTTTTATATTTTTGCTTGAGGACAAACAAATGTTTAAGTTTGGGGGTATTTGATGAGTGAGTTTTATACACATGAATTAAGTGAGTTTGAGCTTAATCTTTTGGATATTTTTAAGTTTTTGTGTCTATTTATGCATGCTTTACATTGTTTTGTAGAAATTGGGACAAAAGTTACTTGGATCAACGTTTGGGGTTGCTAGATTCGCATTTTCGGCTTATCGTTTACACAACAGTCACTTCAAAGCCAATTTGAGTATTTCTCTGGACCTTATTTCAAAAAACTTAAAGAATGAAAGTTGTAGATCTACGTCTCTTCTTTCCGAAACATCATGAATCATTGAAATCAGAGTTTGGACGAAGAAGTTATGGCCATTTTCCAAAGAAAGTTGGAGCAGAAAATTTCCAAAAAAGGGACCAGCATCGGGGCGCCCAAACAAGGCCTATACCCAGCGTCGGGGCACTAGGAGGCAGTGTGTCAGCACCGTGCCCAGTGCCAGGGCATTGAGGAAGGGATTGGTGAGGCTTGGACTCGTTTTGGGGTGAATTTTAACACTTTTCTGACTCCAAATTGGATTAGGTTTGTTCTTGAGCTAAAAATTGGACTTGTAACCTATAAATACATGATGTAAGGCATAAAATAGGGGAGATTTACATAGATTAGATTAGATATACACTCCTTTAGATTAGAACATAAACCCTAGTTCTTATTAGTTTTGGAGATTGAAGCAACTTGGAGACCATTGAAGATCAAGAGCAGGAGCTTGATGAAGATGGAGATTTGCTGACAACAGATTCTATTATATTCTCTTCTCTTCTCTTAGTTTTACCTTTTAATGTTTATTCAATTGTGTATTCTTGGTTTTATTTCATTAATCATGAACTAACTCTTTTATTAAGACTACAAATGAACCTTTTATGTCTATGAATTAATTATTTGATTTATTCCAAGTATTTATGTTAAAGTGAATTGTTTATCATGTTTTGTGCTTATTAATTAATTATTTGATCAGTAATTACCTTGTTACTCTAGAAGGATTCGGGAGAGGAGATCTAGGGTTAGAACTGGACATGATAACATGTATGCTTAATTATTTACATGATGAATAATTAGGATTGTGAATGAAATGGAAATATCTGTTCACTGCATGTTACACATTGGGAATTGGAATTTAATGCATTTAATTTAATTTTTTTGCATAGGAATATAGCAAGATTAATTGGATTAAATAGAAGCTAATTGATCACTTGAAAAAGGCTTTTTACACTTGGAATTCTTGTTAACAATTCATTAGGCGTAATAATTGGGATAATTGGATAATTAGTTTATAGTTCATAATTGGGAATATTGTAGTCTTAACCTTTATTTATTTGAATTCATTTATAAAGCAATTCAGTTTAATTAGTTAATTTAGTTTTCTTAATTAGAAAAATCACGATTTGAGATTGTTTAAATAAAGTTAGTTTGGTTAAGAACTAGTACTTGGTGATTTTTATTAAATAATTCCTCATGGGAATGATACTCTACTTTCACTTTATTACTTGTTGACCGTGTATACTTGCACGTATTCATTGATTGTGAAATCGACCAATAACAACCAAACGAATATTCCCCGACAACAATGAATATTTTATAACCACTTGCTTATTTTGAAAATTTTCACATTTCACCCATAACCAAAAAATTATATCAAATTAACACCTTATTATTCACAATAATAATTAGAGGAAATTTGATTTTATTTATAAAAAAATTGGGGTCTTACAACCTCCCCTCTTTATAAAATTTCATCCTCGAAATTGACGTACGTACCTGGTGTTTCGAAAAAGTGAGGATACCTCGTTTTCATTTCTGATTCCAACTCCTAAGTCATTTCTTCAATAGCATGGTTCCTCCACAAAACCATAACTTGTGGTATAACCTTGGTGCGTAGGACATGCTCTTTTATGTCCAAGATCTTAACAGGTACCTCCTCGTACGTTAAATCTTCGGCTATCTCGTCTGGTTCTAACTCAATAATGTGGTTTGGGTCTTTCACATATTTACGTAGCACAGATATGTGAAAAACATTATGAACACGAGACATGCTTGGAGGTAATGCGAGTATATATGCCACATTTCCTATTCGGTCAAGAATTTCAAATAGACCAATAAATCGTGGATTGAGCTTTCTTCTCTTCCCAAATCTTGTAACTCCCTTCCATGGTGCAGCACGTAACAATACATGATCCCCAATATTAAATTCCACATCCTTCCGATGAAGATCCGTATAACTTTTTTATCGATCCTGTGCCATTTGTAAACGTTGTCGAATCGTTTGAATCTTTTCTGTAGTTATGCGTACCAATTCTGGTCCCAACAATGTTTTTTATCCAACTCATCCCAGCATACTGGAGAGCGACACTTTCGTCCATACAATACTTTAAATGGAGCCACACCTATACTTGCCTGATAACTGTTGTTGTAGGAGAATTCCACCAATAGTAGGTACTTATCCCAACTCCCTTTGAAATCTAGGACACAGAGTCTTAATAGATCTTTAAGAGTTTGAATAGTCCTCTCTGATTGCTTATCCGTTTGAGGATGGTATGCCGAACTAAATCGTAAATCTGTGCCCATAGCTTTCTGCAAGCTAACCCAAAATCGTGAAGTGAATCTTGAGTCACAATCCGAAACTATGGATACTGGCATGTCATGCAATCTCATAATCTCATTCACGTACATATGAGCAAGACGTTCAAGGGAATAATCTCCCGTATAGGCAAGAAATGGGCAGACTTGGTTAATCTATCACTAATAACCCAAATTGCATCTATGTCTTGAGAAATCTTGGGATGACCTATAAAGAAATCAATAGTAATGTGTTCCCACTTGCATTTCGAAATCTCAAGTGGTTGCAATGGACCCTTTGTCACTTGATGCTCCGCCTTTACACGTTGACAAGTTAAACACCTCGAGATAAACTCTACGATCTCTCTCTTCATGTTGCTCCACCAAAATGTATGTCGAAGATCATAATATATTTTGGTACTCTCAGGATGGATTGCAAACGGTGTGTTGTGTGCCTCCATCATGATTTTATGCTTCAAGTCAGAATCATTAAGAACACAAAGTCTGGAGTTGACTCGAAGTATTCCTTCTTCATCAATTCTTGCTTCTGGAATAGCACCTTCTTTCACTTTCTTCTTCATACGCATCAGCTCCATGTCCGTAGCTTGAGCAGCTTTAACTTTATCGATTAAAGTCGGTTCTACTCGTATGCTTGATATCATCACGTGGGTACTTGGAGCATTTACCTCTATCTCCATCCTTTGCAAGTCATACAAAATGGGCCTTTGTGTTAACAACATTGCACTCGTACTCGCATATGATCTTCTACTCAACGCGTCAGCTACTACGTTTACTTTTCCAAGATGATATGGATGGTATGATCATAATCTTTCAACAGCTCGAGCCAACGTCGTTGCCGCATGTTGAGTTCCTTATGGGTGAAGAAATATTTGAGGCTTTTATGATCTGTATAGATCTCTAGTTTTTCCCCATACAGGTAGTGTCTCAAGATATTCAACGCAAAAATGACTGCTGCCAACTCCAAATCATGAGTAGGATAATTCCTCTCATATTCTTTGAGTTGTCACGAGGCATAGGCTATGACTTTCTCATGTTGCATGATAACACATCCTAACCCTTTGCCTGAAACATCGCTGTAGATAACAAATCCATCTGAACCAGATGGTATTGTCAAAACAGGTGCCAAAATGAGACTTCTCTTGAGTTCTTGAAAACTCTTCTCACAATCCTCGCTCCAACCAAATTTTGTATCTTTACGAGTCAGTTGAGTTAACGGAGTAGCGATTCGAGAAAATCCTTCCACGAATCTCCGATAATAACCAGCTAAGCCCAGAAAGCTACGTCATTCGGTCACCGACTTCGGTTGCTCCCAGCTTTGTATTGCTTCAATCTTCACCGGGTCAACAGATACTCCATGTTTTGACACCATGTGCCCAAGGAATGCTACTTCCTCAAGCCAGAACTCGCATTTCTTCAGCTTGGCATATAGCTTGCTTTCACGAAGCCTTTGCAGTACCAGATTCAAATGGCGCTCATGATCTTCACGGCTTTTGGAATAGATGAGGATGTTATCAATAAAGACAATAACGAACTGATCCAAATATTCTTTGAACACATGGTTCATCATATCCATGAAAGCAGTAGGAGCATTAGTCAATCCAAAAGACATGACTAAGAATTCATAATGCCCGTACCGAGTTCTGAAAGCAGTCTTTGGAATATCCTCAGTTTTAATCTTCAGCTGATGATATCCAGAATGAAAATCGATCTTTGAAAAGAATTATGCTCCTTTCAACTGGTCGAACAAGTCATCAATGCGAGGTAGCGAATACCTATTCTTGATGGTGACATGGTTCAATTCTCGGTAGTCAATACAAAGTCGCATACTCCCGTCTTTCTTCTTTACGAATAAAATAGGAGCACCCCAAGGAAATGTACTAGGACGAATGAAACCGATGTCCAACTACTCCTGAAGTTAGACCTTTAACTCCTGAAGTTCAATAGGAGCCATTCGATATGGAGTTTTAGAAATGGGCTTTGTACCAGGTTCAAGGTTAATAAAGAATTCAACTTCACATTCTGGGGGTAGACCGAGAAGTTCTTCAGGAAATATGTCAGGAAATTGAATAACAACAGAAATTTTATTTAAATCTGACGTGTTTTTGTTCAAGTCCGTGACATGGGCTAAGAAAGCTTGACATCCATTTTTCAATAAATGAATAGCTTTATGGCTTGATATGACAGTGATTGACTTTAGAGGTTTGGTTGCTTGAATTCGCATAACAAGTTGGTTAGGAATATGAAAACTAACAACCTTACGGAAAAAAATCAATTTTAGCATGATGAATATTTAACTAATCAATCCCTAAAATCACAGCAATTGCAAGTATTTTCAAAGAAAACAGATCAGCAGGTAGTGTGATGGTTCCAACTTGAATCAAGCAAGATTTATAAACAGTAGATGTAATGAAAGTTTCTCCTAATAGAGTCTTTTCAGATAAGTCAAAGTTTAAAAATGGAATCTGTTGGGAGAATGCATATTATGATTTGATGTTTTAATGTATATGCTCATGATTAGTTGTAAAGTCCTTCAAGTAAGATATGTACAAGGACTTAGTGATAGATCAAATTTGTTAGGTTGATCTAAGTTCTTAACGTGTATCATTCTTTCATAGAATGTATAGATAGAAAGATCAAAGTTGTTAGGTTGATCTTGAGATGTAATAGATAGGCTTCGAAGAAGTCAGTGTATAAATCTGATCAACATTGTAAAAGTCAAGGCAGAAACGTAGAGCTTCAAAGATCGTAGTGTGCTTGCCTTGAAGGGCCTTTTCGAAAATCGTAGAGTGGTCTCAACGTTTGTCGAGCCAACTCAACGATCGTAGTATGCTAAAGGAAACGTAGAGTTTACAAGTCAACGATCATAGAGTGCTCTCGAAAACATAGTGTTTACAACTCAAGCAAGAAAAGATCGTAGTGTGCAAATACTTCAGAGAAATCGTAGTGCTCTCGGCTGATAGCATCAGACCAGGCACCAAGGCGACAAGTCACCATAATCTGAATCATAGAGTATCATCTGGCTTGTGTCAGAAAACATCGAGCCTTATAATTTGTGTGGAGATAGGTTCCAACAAAAGAGGAATGGATTCTAAACGCTGCAGTACTCACCAGTCCCAAAGACATAAGAAATATCTTTAGTATGCAACAAAGAAGCGTATTGAAGAAGCTAAGGAAAGTACCATTGGTAAGGGGGGAAAACACCTTTTCAGGTGTTAGGTGAGAAAACATTTTGCAGTGTCAGTGGGCCAGAATGCAGTTCAGAAGATGTGCAAAAATGTCTCCATCAAAGAACAGAAAAGTCAAATGCATATAATGCTTCAACGGATGGATCCAACGGATAGTTTTAAAGGTCACATATATGTAAATCAAGTAGATGAGTGTAAGAACGAACAAGCAATGAACAAACAACGTGAACAACTCTAAAAGCTCAACTCTACGATCTGAGAAATTGCAAAGCTTGCTCAGCTACTCAGTTTTTTCGAACAAGTGCTTAAACAGCAACTGGGTAGCAACCATCAAGAACTCAACATTTATCAATCAACTGAAGAAGAGTACTAAGTCTGCTGGACTTGAAGAGTTCTAAGTGAACTGTAAGAGAACCAAGTCTGCTGGACTTGAAGAGTTCAAGAGTGGACTAAAAAGTTCCTAGACTGCTGGTCTAGAAGGAATCTGTGTGATTCAGAAGTTGTAAAAGACATCCTTAGTGGATTTCCTACTCGTTGAGTAGAATAGTGGACTAGGAACATTAAGTGCTCTGAACCACTTAAAACGACTATGTCTTTTACATTCATAACTATAACTCCTATATCTGTCAGAACTGCTATAACTACCTCACTCTCATAACTCCACTACTTTGCAAAAGAGATTAAAACAAACATAAATTCCGCTAAGTTTTAATCATCATTAACTAACAAGTTTAAAACGAAAAGATTTTTTAAATATCTATTCAACCCCCCCCCCTTCTAGATAACTATTGTGCCTACAAGGAACTAACAATTGGTATCAGAGCAAGTTCTATTATACAGCTTACAAGATTTAGTAGATCCAATGGCACACGTACCAAGCGAATCTAGAACGGGAGGAGGCAGCAAGCCACCAATATGCAACAAGGATAAATTTGCAAACTGGAAGGTCAGGATGCAAGCTTACATGGACTCAATAGATGAAGATCTATTTGAGACCGTTCAAAATGGGCCCTATATTCCAACGAAGCTTGCACCAACCACTGACGATCCAAACATAATACAAATCGAGGTTAAAGAAGAGTGGACAGATAACGAGAAGAGAACTGTCCAACTTAACAAAAAGGCCAAGAACATCCTATTCCGATCCTTAGAAGACGATCTGTTCAAAAAAGTTGTCAACTAGCAAAATAGCTAAGGAGGTTTGGGAAGCATTGTTGATTATGCATGAAGGAACTGGAGAAGTCAGATAAAACAAACAATCTCTCCTGACACAACAGTATGAGATGTTTGTTCATATTCAAGGAGAAAACGTGACTGCCACTTATGAGAGATTCAATGTTCTGCTCAACTCTCTATGAGCATATGGGAAGATCTATCCTAACAAAGATCTGATCATAAAGTTCATGAGAGCCCTACCGATCAAGTGGGATGCCAAAACCACTACTATAAAAGAGTCAAAGAATCTTCACGAGATGACAGTTCAATAACTATATGGCAATCTCCTGACATACGAACTGGAGCTGACTCAACGAGCTGAAACCCTATTAGAAGGAAGAAGGAAGGATAAGGGTGTTGCTCTCAAGGTAACTGAAAGTGCATCAAAGGTCAACACTGAGATTGACTCTGATTATGATGAGAACGATGATGAAGACTTTTCTATGCTGGTGAAAAGATTAAGAAGGTTTATGCGTCAAGGCAAACCCAGCAAGCCAAAGAAGGTCAGAAATTACAGCAGCCAGGAGCAAATGAATGATATATGCTACAACTGCAAGAAGTCTGGCCACTTCATTTCCAACTGCAACAAACCTCTAAGAGAAGAACTAAAGAAGAAAACACATGCAAAGAAGGAATACAAATGCAACAAAAGGCCTCAGAAGAGAGACAAAGGCCTGGTAGCTGGGTACCAAAATGAAGGTTCAATGTTTTGATAGGAAAAGAGCTCTACGATCACTACATGGTATCTGGACAGTAAATGCTCAAGGCATATGACCGAGAACAAAGCCCTTCTATCTAACTACATAGAGAAGGAGGGTCCCTCAGTCATCTTTGGAGACAACGGCTCGGGAAAGACAAGAGGATATGGCTCTGCTGGTAATGGTGCAATATGTTTCAGCAAGGTAGAATATGTAGAAGGTCTCCAACACAACCTTCTAAGCATATGTGGAAGATTGTTGGGAGAATGTATATTATGATTTGATGTTTTAATGTATATGCTCATGATTAGTTGTAAAGTCCTTCAAGCAAGATATGTATAAGGACTTAGTGATAGATCAAATTTGTTAGGTTGATCTAAGCTCTTAACATGTATCATTCTTTCATAGAATGTATAGATAAAAATATCAAAGCTGTTAGGTTGATCTTGAGATGTAATAGATAGGCTTCAAAGAAGTCAGTGTATAAATCTGATCAACATTACATAAGTCAAGGCAAAAACGTAGATCTTCAAAGATCGTAGTGTGTCTGCCTTGAAAGGCCTCTTCGAAAATCATAGAGTGGTCTCAACGTTTGCCGAGCCAACTCAACGATCTTAGTATGTTGAAGGAAACGTAGAGTTTACAAGTCAACGATCGTAGAGTGGTCTCGGAAACGTAGAGTTTACAACTCAAGCAAGCAAAGATCATAGTGTCCAAAGACTTCAGAGAAATCGTAGTGCTCTCGGTTAATAGCATCAGACCAGGCACCAAGGCGACAAGTCACCATGTTCTGAATCGTAGAGTATCATCTATCTTGTGTCAGAAAATGTCGAGCCTCGTAATTTGTGTGGAGATAGGTTCCAACAAAAGAGGAATGGATTTTAAACGCTGCAGTACTCACCAGTCCCAAAGACATAAGAAATATCCTTAGTATGCAACAAAGAAGCGTATTAAAGAAGCTAAGGAAAGTACCATTGGTAAGGGGGGAAACACCTTTTCAGGTGTTAGGTGAGAAAGCAGTCTGCAGTTTCAGTGGGCCAGAATGAAGTTCAGAAGATGTGCAGAAATGTCTCCATCAAAGAACAAAAAATTCAAATGCATTTAATGCTTCAACGGATGGATCCAACGGATAGTTTTAAAGATCGCATATATGCAAATCAAACAGATGAGTGTAAGAACGAGCAAACATTGAACAAACAACGTGAACAACTCTCAAAGCTCAACTCTACGATCTGAGAAATTGCAAAGCTTGTTCAGATACTCAGTTCTTTCGAACAAGTGCTTAAACAGCAACTGAGTAACAACCATCAAGAACTCAACATCTATCAATCAACTGAAGAAGAGTACCAAGTCTGCTGGACTTGAAGAGTTCTAAGTGAACTATAAGAGAACCAAGTTTGCTGGACTTGAAGAGTTCAAGAGTGAATTAAAAAGTTCCTAGACTACTGGTCTAGAAGGAATCTGTGTTATTCAGAAGATGTAAAAGACATCCTTAGTGGATTTCCTACTCGTTGAGTAGAAGAGTGGACTAGGAGCTTTAAGTGCTCTAAACCACTTAAAGTGACTGTCTTTTATATTTATACTATAACTGCTATATCTGCCATAACTGCTACAACTACCTCACTCTCATAACTCCACTACTTTGCAAGAGAGATTAAAACAAACATAAATTCTGCTAAGTTTTAATCATCATTAACTAACAAGTTTAAAACGAAAAGATTTTTTAAATATCTATTCAACCCCCCTTCTAGATAACTATTGTGCCTACTAGAAATTAACAGAATCTTTGCTTAATGATCCCTTTTTTGGTATCCCTCTTGATGATCCTCTTCCCTATCTTGGTCATCATTTTTCACCTCTCAATGAAGAAGATTACTAACTATTTAGGAAGATTGTAATATATTTATAGTTATTACTAACTATTTGGACATATTGTAACTAACTTAAATACTAACCTTGTACTATGTCAACTTTATTTGTTTAACACTATGCATGCTCTATCTATGTTTATTTTATGTTTTTAACATTATAGGTTAACTATTTTTCAGAATACTAACACTTTATCTATAGGATCTGAAAAGTATATTTTCGTAGAGTACGTTTTCCCTAATTTTTATAATGACAAAGGGGGGAAACATATTATGTTTAGTGTGACAGTGAAAACTGTGATAGTTTTAACTGCTATATGATTAATAATAGTGATATATTCTGTTGGAATATGTGAACTAACATGTGATGGATAACAGTAATATATGCTGGAATATGTGAAATATATTATGCATATACAAAGGGGGAGTTTTACGAAGGGGGAGTTTTAATATTTTTAATTATTGTCATTATCAAAAAGGGGAAGATTGATAGATCTACAAGTTTTAATATTTATTTTGATGATAACAATAATTGGGAAAAAGGATAATTAAATTAGAATCCTCTCCATAGGTTTTATTTGTTTTATTTTATTTAATTTGACCAAAAATATTTTCTTGAATTGAACTAATTTTTTCCTAACCTTGATAATCTAATAAGTGTTAAAAATATTATTTCACATAATAACATTTCTTCAAGGAAAGGAGGATTCCTATTTTCTTTCTAAAATAAAATATTCATATTCAAACTTTCAAAATTATTTTTACAAAAAGCGGCAAAAAGAATTTTACCGAAAAAAATATTTTAAGTGTTAAAAATATTTGTGAGCATACATGATTAATATTTTCGGTTGTGTGTGTATGTGTGTGCATCCGTGGGTTTATGCAAAAAGGAAAGTAAAAGATTGTATTTAATGACATATTTGATAAAAGGAATGAGACATACGTATTGTGACAAATCCTTCTTTTAATACGTGCAGATAGGGGTGTTCATCGGTAAAATACCGGCCCAAACCGAACATAAGCGATTATCGAAAGTACCCAAAATTGAGTACCGATACCGATTAAACCGGTATACTTTAATCGGTCCAATACCGGATCGGTTCCGGTTTTTACCGGCTTGTACCAGAATTTCAGCTCAAACAATTTCAGCCCAAAAATCGGATTTTTAGCCCAAAAACTTTCAACCCAAAACCTTAAATACTGACTAGTTTTTAAGCCCAAAATTATACCAGCTCAAGGGCTTAGTATTTAAGAACCTAGAACAGCCCAAACCCAAAACTATAAGCCAAAAATCGGCCCAATTGATATTTATTATTACATGGTAATCATTTTATAAGGAAAATCTACTTAAAGTTTTACTAATTTATCCAATATGGGACTTAGAGACAACTAAATAGTAAAGGATTCACTTGGTAGTATTTTTATAAAGAAAACTTTCTTAAATTTTTATGATCTAACCAATGTGGGACTTAGAAACAAGTTATGTAAGATCGTGTCATAAGTTCCCTTATGTTATATGATTTCCTTGACATTCATTAGTGTCGAATTTGATGAGAGTCTAAGTTGGTATTTACATTCCAATATTAAATTTATATCCCTATATTAAATAATAATAATTTGATTACTTGTTACCTTGAATTCATTATTACATATAATCATTTTATAAGGAAAATTTACTTAAAAGTTTTATAAATGGTGTTTTTATAAAAAAAAACTTTCTTAAATTTTTATAATTTAATCAAGGTGGGACTTAGAAACAAGTTATGTAAGATGGTGACATAAGCTCCCTTATGTGATTTCCTACGTTGGTATTTACATCCCTATATTAAGTAATAATGTTTTAATTACTTGTTATCTTGAATTCATTATTAAATGGTAATCAATTCTTGAATTCATTATTACATGGTAATCAATTTATAAGGAAAATTTCTTAAAGTTTTACAAATTTAACCAATATGGGACTTGGAGACAACTAAATAGTAAAGGCTTCACTTGGTAGTGTTTTTATAAAGAAAACTTTCTTAAATTTTTATAATCTAATCAATGTGAGACTTAGAAACAAGTTATGTAAGATGGTGTCATAAGTTCCCTTATGTGATTTTCTTTGCATTCATTAGTGTCATTATAGTGGATTTGATGAGGGTCAAACTGGTATTTACATCCCTATTAGTGTCATTATAGTGAATTTGATGAGGGTCAAGTTGGTATTTACATCCCAATATCCCAATATTATATTATATGCTAATAAGTAATAATGCTTTGATTACTTGTTATCTTGAATTCATTATTACATGGTAATCAAATTATATGGAAAATTTCCTTAAAGTTTTACCAATTTAGCCAATATGGGACTTGGAGACAACCAAATACTAAGGGCTTCACTTGGTAGTAATGTAGTATGTCATCTCTCGTCTAATAAGTTCTACATTGAATGACCACTACTGCATGTAAGGAAGCCACACAAAATTTCAAATACATCTCACATTGTCTAATATGTCAGCTCTTGTCTTACCTCTATTCTATAAATAGAGGAGACTTTCAAGTTAATTTTACATGGTTAGACAAAAAAGTTTAAAGAAATGGTCTTTCAAGTTATTTTTTAAATACATCTCACATTGTCTAGTATGTCATCTCTTATCTTACCTCTATTCTATAAATAGAGGAGACTTTCAAGTTAAATTTACATAGTTAGACAAAAAAGTCTTAAAGAATTTATTTTTTTAATTATATTTTTAATATATTATTTAAAAAACATGTACAACCGGTTCGGTTCAGTATTTACCAACCAAGCCAAACACTCTACCGAAGTCGAAACCGAAAATTAAGTATGTACTGGTTCTATGTACCGAACCGGTTCATCTTTTCACCAAACCGACTGGTTCGAACCGGTTCGGTTTCCCTAAAAACCGAATAAACCGACCAATTTGAACACCCCTATGTGCAGATGCTGAGAGTTTTTGAACAAATGGCATGCGATCAATTTAGATCATTTAATGCATTCAAAGTTGTCAAACTTTTCAATGGACTTTTGCCTTCAAAATTTTTGGATGTTTTCCTATTAAGAAATTCGTTTGATCTAATCTGTTGAACTTCATCTGAACCCTCCATTTCAAACAAATAAACTTTAGCCTTTGATTTTCCAAAAAGACCATTTTGCCCCAAGTTTGAAAATCCTATAAATATGAAGTTTTTCTTCATTCTAAACTTATTAATTCACTATCAAAAAAAAGTCTTTCTCCTTTCCCAAATTCTCTCTAAAGCTTTAATCTCTCTCTGTTACTTTAAAATTCTGATTATTTGAATAAGAGAAATTTGGTCACAAGTACTTGACAAAAGTTGTTTAAATTAATTGATTAAATTATCTCTTACTTGTTTATTATTATAGATATATAAATATAAATTTTTATACATATTTATATATATATTTATATTTTATCTATTTATTATTTATATAAATATCATAAAATAGATTAACACTTTGATCATTAAAACGAACTCGAGATACTTGTAATAAAGAATTATCTAAACCGTCTTTGAATTTCTTAGTGATTTATTTATCGAAAATATTTATATAAGTATTTCAAATATATTTATTATTTATATAAATATCGTAAAATAGATTAACACTTTGATCGTCAAAATGACCCCTAGATACTTCTAATAAAGAACTATCTGAATCGTCTTTGAATTTCTTAGTGATCTATCTATTGAAAAAATTTATATAAGTACTTCATATATATTCATTATTTATATAAATATCATAAATTAATACTTGATCGAACCCGAGATACTTCTCATAGAGAACTATCCGAATTGTCTTTAAATTACAAGTAGTTTATCGAAAATATTTATATAAATATAAAAGTGTGAAAATTATAGATTTGATCAGTACTTAGAAAATCCTAAGTGGCCTTATTTATTTATTATTCACATAATAAATAAAATATTTTTATATATTCGTTGAGTTAAACAAATATATTTGTTATATCAAGTTCTGCTTAATTGATTTATTTTGTATACTTGATATCTGTCATCACAAATTATTTGAGAATTAATCATCTAAAAATTCAAAAAGGTCTAAGATAATTTTTAACCTGTAATAATCTATTCAACCCCTTTCTAGATTATTATTGGACTTTCTGTAACACCCCGAACCTGATATAGGCCCAAAGTGCTACACGCCGCAAGCTCATAGGCCTGCAAGGCAACAATATCAATAACGTGCAGCCCAAACAAAACAACTTAACAATAATCTCAACTTAAAATCCAACAATAAATATATTTTAAATCAATCCAAATGAAATACTAATAAATACCACATTCAAATAATGGAGACGCGGCTCCTCGAAACTAAGAGTTTTATCAAAATTCATCAACAAAAGAATAACATCTAAAACTAAACTTTAGTTATTCCAAGCGTATCAAATAAGTGTTCAGCTTTTAACGATGGGACCTGTAAAAATCTATAAGGGGTGAGCGATGAAGCCCAGCAAGTAGCAATCTTCTCTATCTAGCCGAATCAAGTACAATTTGCAAAACACTTTTTCGAAATAACTTTTTGTTTTCAATAACAATAGTACAAAAGCTTTCAAAACTAAAACAATTGAAAATGATTTCAATGTATATCATTTATCTTTTAATCCACAGCCTTAGCGACTAAGGTTACAATAGCCCTGTAACACGACCCAAAAGTTCGATAACGTTATGATACGCACCCTACTAAGGTATCTATAAAAAATGCACGCTCCCCGAAGGGCATCTAAAAGGTGCGCCTTAGTAGGTCATATAATATCTCCGGAACTAAACGTAATCAATAACAGGTTTTATACATAGTCAGACTGAGGATTTCAAAATCTTTTCTCAATATTATCGATAATATAAACGATACATTTTCACAGTTTAAAATCATATAATCTCATTCATAGTTCAAAAATAAATACTTGATCCGAATTTTGAAATAAAAGAACATAACAATTTAATTTAAATGGAAACCTTAAATAAAAGATAACGAATTTTGAAACTGTACATTTAGGCATTCGAATAATGAATAAGACATACTTAAAAGTAAGGCTGTAAAATGAGCAAACAGTTCGGGTTCGATTCGTACTCGCTCGACTAAAAGTTCGATTTGAGCTTGACTCGAAATATAAATGAGTCAAATATAAGCACATTTTAAAGTTCGATAAATTACTCGAATATCCTCAAATTATAATTTTCTATTGATACTCGGATCATATTCGTTGGAAAAGTTCAAACTACTCGGGCTCGATTCGGAATCGTGCTAGACTCGATAGCTAAATGAGCCTCAATCAAACCTTATTTTATACTCGATAAATTTTGTGAACCAAATCTGAACAACTCAATACTCGGATCGACTCGGATCGACTCGGTTCGTTTACACCCTTAATTAAAAGTAACGATAATCTTAAAAACACTAAATAGTTCGGAAAACTACTTACCTGATATTGCGAAACACGAAATTAAAAGTGAACTAATTCTTTGAGTTTTCTTCTTTTCTTCTCTGTTCTGCAGTACTCCAAGCCAAATAGTTTTTATGTTCTTTTCTTTCTTTCTAGTGGTTTAAATATATGCAATTCCTTTGAAAAATAGGTTACTAAGCAAAAGAATCCTTTTAAAATTAAAAGTTTGTTACAGTCTAACTGACTTATCATAATAGGTTTTAGATATGTATAATAATTATTAGTTTTTATTCCATTATCTAATTATAAATCTATTATTATTTTATTATTATATTTAATTATTATTTTTTAACCGGGTATTACACTTTCACTCAATAAAAAAATATTTTAACAAAATGACGTTATTTGTGTACTCATAATAAAAATCTATATGTTTTTATTGAATACAGGATTCATAATTTCATCTCCCTCTGTCAAACTGGTTGTCAATGATTTCTCAAGACATCTGCTCAGGTTATCACCAGACCCCTACCAAATTAAGGCCCATTCCAATGGTCCTGGTTCTATATACCAGCCCTATTTGTATTTGCCATCCACCCATGTCGCATGTCCCCCCACCCCTCCTCCCTCTCCCCCCCTCCCCCTCCCGCTCCCCCTCCCCCTCCCCCTCGCACTCCCCCCGTATTATGTATAGACTTAAAAACAGGGGACCAACAACCACCCTTACAGTAATAAAATTAAATCCCTTCCTCAAATTATACTGTGAAAGCTACTATTTGGTGTTAAATAAGAGAGGGATCCAATGCTTCACTCATAGTTAGGATGAAAAAGGAAAATTATATTTCCATATCAGATTTTGATATTTTCATACATAGGGCCCACATATTAGTTAATAAAAATTCGACACATCAGATAATATGTGGGTCCTATATGTGCTAATATCAAAAAATTATGTGAAAATATCGATTTCTATAAAAAAAAAATTGTGCGGCTAAAATATATAAAAATCCGAATCCTCTGGATAAATAGGTCAATGTTAAGTAATTATTTTAATTAGTTGTATCAAAATCTTGAGAACTAAAGTAACTTGTTTATTAGCAGTGTTAAACTTATCCATTGCTTTAATACATAGAATGGGTTATGTGAATAATATGATGATATACATTTGCTCAATTATTAAATAACAAAACGTCTAATTTAACCATGTAAAACATGTTAATTAATTTATTCATAACCCATTTTCAATTTTGTATTAAACATATCGACCCGTTTATGGCCCAAACTTGGACCCAGAGTTCAAAGTCCTGAGATTAAAATAATAAAAGTGGGAATGAAATGTAACCTTACACAGGTTTTTATCGCTAGGTTGTCAAGATCTAAATTCCTGTTAATCCCATATCAAATCTTTTATCAAAAGATGGAACCATGGCCCCCAATTTACTTAATTATGGATCAAAGATAATACAAATAAGGGTTCTTTACACTATTATACAATAATTATAAAGTAATTATAAAATTAGTGTATTCATAAAATAATTACAAAAAGAATACACAATAACCACGTTGGAAAAAGTAAGAGGAACCACGGTGCATATCGCGAGTGGAGATTTTTTCAGGTGGTGAACCACGGCGTTGGCCACCAGTTAATGACGCGGACACGTGAAGTGTGGCACGATTTCTTTCACCTTCCGGTAGAAGCGAAGGTGGGCTGTGCGAACTCGCCGAGTACGTACGAGGGGTACGGAAGTCGGCTAGGAGTGGAGAAGGGAGTCAAATTTGACTGGAGTGACTATTTTTTCATTAATTATCTTTCTATCCAATTGAGGGAAAAGAATAAGTGGCCCACTTTCCCATCCTCCTGTCGGTATATATTGAATACTTGAGATTTTCTCCAATATTATATACCCAACCACCACTCTTAATTTGTACATGTTGAAGAAAATAAATTCAGGTAACACTTGAAAACTGATCTTAAATTTTTTATAATTAATTGACAACTCAATAAAACTTAATTGGTTACTTTTGTATGAACGTTTGGCTACTAACTGCACTATGAAAAAAATGTACCGACGACTTTCATTAAAGAAACCAATAAAATTGTTCATGGTTGCACACGTTAAAGGAAACAAATCCAGGTAATACTTGAAAATTGTTCTTAAAATTTTTTTAATTAATTGATAACCCAATAAAACTAAATTGGTTATCTTTGTATGAAGTTTTGGCTATCAAATTCATTACGGTAAAAAAATGTACCGACGACGACCATTGTAGAAACTAATAAAACTGTTCATGGTTGCACATGTTGAAGAAAACAAATTCAAGTAACACTTGAAAAATGTTATTTATATTTTATAATTAATTGGTAACCCAATAAAACTGAATTGGTTACCTTTGTATGAAGGTTTGGCTGCAAAATTCACTATGAAAAAAAATGTACCGACAACGACCATTGCAGAAACCAATAAACTGTTCATGATTGCACATCTTGAAGAAAATAAATCCAGGTAACACTTGAAAATTGTTCTTAAATTTTTTATAATTAATTGGTAACCCAATAAAACTGAATTGATTACCTTTGTATTAAAGTTTGGCTACCAACTACACTATAAAATAAATATACCGACGACGACCATTGCAGAACCCAATAAAATTGTTCATGGTTGTACATATTGAAGAGAACAAATCCCTGTAACACTTGGAAACTATTCTTAATTTTTTTAATAATTAATTGATAATACAATAAAACTGAATTGGTTACCTTTGTTAATATATAAAAAATCTTCTTATTTAGTCTCACAAATCAATAATAAAACGATCAATCAAGTTGTCGACTGGTACGATTCAATCAAATTGTATTTTTTGTGTGCAGAAATCGGTTCATAATCGAGCTATAGATTCAATCAAGTTGTTTATTTCGCAAAATGACGATGAGTAGAAGAAGTAGCGGAAAAGATGAGAGAAAATGGAGAGAATATTCATAGGGAAGAAACAGAGAAATTAGATGAAAAGGAGTATGAGGTGGAGGATTTGAGGGACGACATTAATTCGTTGCGGGGGCGTCATTTGGCTCGACTACTCACTAATGAGTTGGAACTGAGTTCCGACGCCATGACTCTGAGAATGTATAGCAGTGAAAACATCTTCAAAGGTCTCAAAGACCTCTCTCAAGGTTCCTCCATTCATCTAGATAACAGATTTAGATCTCCAATTATATTTTTATTTAATGCACTAATTTTATAAATAAAATATTAAAAATATATTAATTTTGTAAATATTTTTTGAATGCATTTTTGTTGTAAATTTTTTTTAAAATGTACTAGGAAGGAAGTGTAAATAACCCTATAAATAATTAGAAGGCATCCAAAGAAAAAGATGGGGAATAATGGGTCCAGCATATTTATATAGCCCAAGACAAAGAATACAATCTTAGGTTAAAAAAATGGGTCCTTAACACTAATATACAACAATTAGAAAGTAATTACAAAAATAAAACACACACAACATAATTACAAAAATAACGCAATTCATATTAATAAGGAAACCTAAAATTAAGGAGAAATATCTGTCATAACTAATCATTCAAATTCAAATATCTGGGATCTAACCACAAAAATAAATTCAAATTCAAATATTCAAATTCAAATTTCATAGGAAAGACTGCACAAATTTTGTACTTTTCAGGAGGTGGCGGAGGCAATTTTCAGAGGAGGTGGAAGCTTCAGAGGAGGTGACAGCTTCGGAGGAGGTGGTTGTGACGCCCCCAAAATTAGGTATACATCACCCATCTTGAGTCGCCAGATACATGGTACAGAATTCAAATACAACTTCTTAATACAACTGTCGTGTACAATACGATAAAACATAACTGTGAGTTTGAATACAATTATTGTCTACTAGAGATCATACAAACTCAAAAGGTGTCCTCAATACAATTATTGTCACACTATTTAACAGAATAGTGAGGACTACTAATACTATTCTCTGGTCCATTACTCCGTTCCCCGACTCGTCCCAGCTATATTCTCATTTCCTGAAGAGAACAGTGAAAGAAAGGGTGAGCTCAACTAGCCCAGTAAGAAATATTATGACTAAGATAATGCAGAATAAATTATCATTAGCCTTCAACAGTGTTAAACTGATAAAATACAATAAACATCAAGTTTAACTACAGCGGAACCAGCAATCCATTAAAAGAGTCAAGTAGAAAATAAAATCTACTATCTTTTATGATTTAAAAGGTTTTTCATCATCGTTATAGCTGAGACTCAGCTTAATAAATATTCCACATCATCGAATCACCCCCGCACTACGGCCAAGGATATTCTTTAGTATCACGACCACAATTATTCATGCACTACGGCCAAGAATATTTGTGTATTCATTAATGGTCATGATCATGCCAACAACTGTCCATCAATGCACTACGGGCCAATGAGGATTTTTAATTTTTACATCATTTGTAATATTACGGTCATGATTACACCGAATAATCCCTGGTCATAATCATACCAAGTCCATCTATGCACTACAGGCCACAGATGACTTTCAACAAAATATAAACATGAGGATGATGACAATGATATAAAAATTCAATAAAACAAGTTCAAGAATTATTTTATCCAGGAATTATTAACGTCCAAATTTGTCAACACGATACTGTTTTGTGGTGTAAAATTCAAGAATGATCAGAAGAAGATTTCCATGAAAGGATACTGGATGAAGCGCAAATATCAAGGATATTCCACTAATTTCATGGAGTATAGAAGTTAAAGTTTTAACCAACTGAGTATAATAAAGAATGAGATAACAAAAGAAATCACCATGCATGCGATAGACCGCACAAGCAGGTTATTCCAACAGAATAATAAATAACGGAACCAGGTCAGGTGAAATTCACACCGACAGGATGTTCCAACAGAATAATAAAGAATGGAACCAGGTCCGGTGTAAAACACAGACAGGATATTCCAACAGAATAATAAATAATGGAACCAGGTCCGGTGTAAAACACACAGACAGGATATTCCAACAGAATAATAAAGGATGGAACCAGGTCCGGTGTAAAACACACAGACAGGATATTCCGACAGAAATGTAAAGACAGAATAGTAAATGGATGTCACCAAGTATAGGGTATTCCGCGTATACCGGTTATTCCAACAGAATAATAATGAATGGAATAACATAAGGATTTCACCAAGTATAGGGTGTACCGCGTATACAGGTCATGTATAGGGTATGCCACTTTTACAGGTTATTCCAACAGAATAACAAAGAATGGAATAACATAAGTTCTCTTCAAGAAGAAAGAATAACACCCCTTACCGTATTAAGAGCTTGAATACTGCAGTAGTGTAGTAACCGAATACTCTTTTTCTTTCTCTATTACTCTCTCTATACTTTCTCTCTCTATAGCTTGAACGAATTCGTGAAAAATAATGAAGCCCTAGGCCTCTATTTATAGAAGATTTATTACTATTTACAAAAGTATTTACTATTTACGAAGGTAATTACTATTTACGAAAATAATTACTATTTACGAAGGTAATTACTATTTACGAAAATAATTACTATTTACGACGGTAATTACTATTTACGAAAGTAATTACTATTTATGAAAGAGACTCTTAGATGATGACATATGACCCCCCATAAATAATTCAACTTACCACAAACGTCTAATAATAGACTCTTTATATACATCAAGGATTGAATAAAAATTACCAAAAATCATTTTAACACATATTTAATCTTTCAACAATTATTAATCATTTATAACTTGTCGTCTCAATTATTATTTAAATAATATAACATATTATACAGATGATACTGTGACAATAATTGAATCAATAATATAAGAGATATGATGCAGCAATTACTGTAGCAATAATTGAGTATAGCTGAGTGACTTCTCACGTAAGCATCAATAATCAATACCGTGTGCTACTATGTAACAACGCGTATTACTGTACTTTTACTACCGAGTAGTTCAACAGTTTTAACGGTAACACCTCCGCCGTTATTTTATAGAAAGATAATTTTGTCGTTTTCTAATGTTGTGGGGTCCACCAATGATTGTGTCGTCGTACGAATATTCCCCGACAAAAAGAATATTCCCCGACCAAACGAATATTTTATAACAACTTGCGTACTTTGCAAAATTTATAAATATTACCCACAACTATTATATCAAATTTATTCCATAATATTCAAAAATAATAATTATGAAAATTCATCTTTATTTATAAAAACTGGGGTCTTACAACCTCCCCTTCTTATGAAATTTCGCCCTCGAAATTAGGGTACGTACCTGGTATGTCAAAGAGGTAAGGATACCTTGATTTCATTTCAGATTCTAACTCCCAAGTCATTTCCTCAACATCGTGGTTTCTCCACAAAACTTTGACTTGAGGTATAACCTTGGAGCGTAGAATATGTTCCTTCTTATCCAAGATTTGAACAGGAATCTCTTCATACGTCAAATCTTCTGCTATTTCGTCCGGTTCTAACTCAATAATGTGGTTCGGGTCTTTCACATATTTTCGTAACATAGATATGTGAAAAACGTTATGAACACGAGACATACTTGGTGGTAGAGCGAGTCTATAGGCCACAGTTCCTATTCGATCGAGGATTAAAAATGGACCGATGAATCGAGGATTGAGTTTTCCTCTCTTTCCAAATCTTGTAACTCCTTTCCATGGAGTAACACGTAACAACACATGATCTCCTATATTGAATTCCACGTCTTTTCGATGAAGATCAACATAACTCTTTTGTCGACTTTGTGAGGTTTTTATACGTTGTCGGATCATTTGAATCTTTTCCGTAGTCATACGTACCAACTCCGGTCCCAACAACGTTGCTTCACCCACCTCATCTCAGCATACTGGAGAGCGACACTTTCTTCCATATAACGCTTCGAATGGAGCCATGTCAATACTTGCTTGATAACTGTTGTTATAGGAAAACTCCACCAATGGTAAGAACTTGTCCCAACTTCCCTTGAAATCAAGGACACAGAGTCTTAATAGATCTTCAAGAGTTTGAATAGTCCTCTCCGACTGTCCGTCCGTCTGAGGATGATATGCCGAGCTAAATCGTAAGTCTGTGCCCATAGCTTTTTGCAAACTAACCCAAAATTGTGAAGTAAATCTTGGGTCTCGATCAGAAACTATGGATACCGGCATACCATGCAGTCTTACAATCTCATTTATGTACATACGAGCAAGACGTTCAAGTGTATAAGTTTCTCGTATCGGTAAGAAATGAGCAGACTTGGTCAATCTATCAACAATAACCCAAATCGCATCTATGCCTTGAGAAACCTTAGGAAGACCGGTAACGAAATCCATGGTAATGTGCTCCCACTTCCATTCTGGAATTTCAAGTGGTTGCAATGGACCTTTTGGTACTTGATGCTCCGCTTTAACTCGTTGACAAGTTAGACACCTTGAGATAAACAACGCTATCTCTCTCTTCATATTACTCCACCAAAATGTATGACGAATATCATGATACATTTTGGTACTCCCAGGATGGATTGCAAACGGTGTATTGTGCGCCTCCATCATGATTTTATACTTTAAATCAGGGTCGTTAGGAACACAAAGTCTGGAGTTGACTCGAAGTATTCCTTCTTCATCGATTCTTGCTTCCGGCATAACACCTTCTTGCACTTTCTTCCTCATACGCATCAGCTCCAGGTCTGTAGCTTGAGCAGCTTTAACTTTATCGATTAAAGTCGGTTCTACTCGTATATTCGCCATTGTCACATGTGTCCCTGGAGTCTTCAACTCTATCTCCATCCTTTGCAAGTCACACAAAATGGGCCCTTGCGTTGACAATATCGCACTCGTACTTGCATGTGATCTTCTACTCAATGCGTCAGCTACCACGTTTGCTTTTCCAGGATGGTATTGGATGGTATGATCATAATCTTTCAACAGTTCAAGCCAACGTCGTTGTCGCATGTTGAGTTCCTTTTGAGTGAAGAAATATTTGAGGCTTTTATGATCCGTAAAGATCTCCACTTTCTCCCCATACAAGTAATGCCTCCAAATTTTAAGTGCAAAGACAACAGCTGCCAACTCTAGATCATGAGTAGGATAATTCCTCTCATATTCTTTGAGTTGTCGCGAGGCATAGGCTATGACTTTTCCATGTTGCATGAGAACACATCCCAACCCTTTGCTCGAAGCATCACTGTAGATGACAAATCCCTCCGAGCCAGATGGTATTGTCAGAACAGGTGCTGAAATGAGTCTCCTCTTGAGTTCTTGAAAACTCTTCTCACATTCTTCGCTCCAACTGAACTTTGTATCTTTCCGAGTCAGCTGAGTCAATGGAGTAGCGATTCGAGAAAATCCTTCCACGAATCTTCGATAATAACCAGCTAAACCGAGAAAGCTACGTACTTCGGTCACTGATTTAGGTTGCTCCCAGCTTTGAATAGCTTCAATCTTTGCTGGGTCAACAGATATTCCACGACTTGATACCACGTGCCCAAGGAATGCTACTTCCTCAAGCCAGAACTCGCATTTCTTCAACTTGGCATAAAGCTTATATTCACGAAGCTTTTGGAGTGTCAGCCTCAAGTGTTGCTCATGATCTTCACGGCTTTTGGAATAAATAAGGATGTCATCAATAAAGACGACCACAAAATGATCCAAATATTCCTTGAATACTCGGTTCATCATATCCATGAAGGCAGCAGGAGCATTAGTCAATCCAAAGGACATGACTAGGAATTCATAATGCCCGTACCGAGTTCTGAAAGCCGTCTTTGGAATGTCATCGGTTCTAATCTTCAATTGGTGATACCCGGAACGAAGATCGATCTTTGAAAAGAATTTGGCTCCTTGCAACTGGTCAAACAAGTCATCAATACGTGGCAATGGATACCTATTTTTGATGGTGACGTGATTTAACTCCCGATAATCAATACAAAGTCGCATACTCCCATCTTTCTTCTTCACGAATAGAACAGGAGCACCCCAAGGAGAAGTACTAGGACGAATAAAGCCAATGTCTAACAATTCCTGCAGTTGGGTTTTTAACTCCTGAAGTTCAATAGGAGTCATTCGATATGGGGCTTTAGAAATGGGTTTTGTACCGGGTTCAAGGTCGATACAAAATTCAATCTCACGCTCTGGGGGTAGGCCAGGAAGTTCTTCGGGGAATACGTCAGGAAATTCATTAACAATAGAAATATCGTTCAAAACTGACGTATTTTTGTTTAAATCTGTGACATGAGCTAAGAAAGCTTGACATCCGTTTTTCAATAAACGAATAGCTTTATGGCTTGAGATGACCGTGATTGATTTTAATGGTTTGATCGCTTGAATTCGCATAATAGGTTGATTAGGAATATGAAAGCTAACAACCTTATGGAAACAATCAATTTTTACATGATGAGTAGTTAACCAATCAATCCCTAGAATCACGTCAAATGCAAGTATTTTCAATGAAATAAGATCTACAGGTAATGTGAGGGTACCGATTTGAACCAAACAAGACTTATAAACAGTGGATGTAAGGAAGGTTTCTCCCAACGGAGTTTCCACAGATAAGTCAAAATCTAATTTCTCCGGAGTCAAATTTAATCGATGAGCGCAAGTAGGAGAAATAAAAGAATGGGTAGAACCGGTATCAAATAAAGTATAGACTTCGTTAGAGTTTATGATAAGCTTACCCGTGATGACCTCATTCGGGTTCCTTGCTTTCTGGGAGGTCACAACAAACGCTCTCCCTTGCACTACCGGCTTTGACCTTTCTGGGACGGCCTTTGGTGCCTCCACCCTAGCTGAATTTGTCTTTGGTAAACGACAAAATCGGGCCAAGTGACCTTCTCTTCCACAATTATAACATGCTTTGGACGGCATCGCGCAATTTGGACTGATGTGTCCCTCCCCTCCGCATTTGAAGCATATGATAGGTGGTCTTTATCCTTCCTTAACAACGGGTGCTGGTGCTGACGTCTTTCCATCATTGTTGAATCTCCTCTTTTTGAAATGTCCATTCTTATTGTTTTGGCCCTGATTACCACCGAAGTGGTAACCATTTCTGGCCTGCTGATTCCCTCCACGCTTGTTGTCACCGCTTCGATGACCACTCTCGCTGGTATTATAATTTTGTCGGCTGCTTTCTTTTAGTTGAGTTGACTCGTTATCGCGCTCCACTAACTGAGCCCTATTTACAACATCTGAATATAAACACAGTTTATGAGAAATAAGATGTTGACGTATCTCCGGCCTCAAACCTCTTAAAAACATTCGCGTCATTCTCTCTTCATTATCCACCAAGTGGGACGCAAACCGTGATAACTCCGCAAATTTTGCCTCGTATTGCGACACGGTCATATTATTTTATTCCAACTTAATAAACTCCACCTCCTTCATGTGGCGAATACTTTCGGGAAAGTATTTGTCATTGAACAGCTCCTGAAACTTCTCCCAAGATATCTTCAGTACAGCAGGTTGAGTACGTTTTACCGATTCCCACCAGTAATCTGCCTCTCCGCGCAACATAAAGGCGGCAAAAGGAACCTTTTGCTCCTCGGAGCATCCCAAGACATCAAATATCTTGGTCATCTGCTTTATCCATGTTTCCGCCACAAGTGGTTTTGGCTCTCCCTTAAACTCCGGTGGTCCCAACTCCTTGAACTGTTTAGCGGTGACCGCCCGAGAGTTTCCCGCGTTTCCATCTACGTTTTGGACAGGAGTTGCTCTCGCCTGCTGCTGCATGAATTGCATAAAACCTCTGAACATTTGATCATTCGTCATTTGGTCAGTGTTGTTGTTTGCATGAGGATTTTCGCCTTCCTGGTGCACATTATCCTGATTATTGATATGTGGTGAATCAACAATCGCCTGTGCTCCATTGCCAATCTCAACATTCTCAGATGTCATTTTTCAGATATTGCCACAAAACAAAAGGTTAATTGACACGTAACATATTATCCCTATATTCTGACCGACCAATAAAATAGCACATAAACTTAGGTAGGTCATACTAGCGAAGGAATTCCCCGTCTCTCCCCTCCTAGTACTATTCTCACATCTTAGCCAGGGATCATATCCCTAAGCTCTGATACCAACTGTGACGCCCCCAAAATTAGGTATACATCACCCATCTTGAGTCGCCTAATACATGGTACAGAATTCAAATACAACTTCTTAATACAACTGTCGTGTACAATACGACAAAACATAACTGTGAGTTTGAATACAATTATTGTCTACTAGAGATCATACAAACTCAAAAGGTGTCCTCAATACAATTATTGTCCCACTATTTAACAGAATAGTGAGGACTACTAATACTATTCTCTGGTCCATTACTCCGTTCCCCGACTCGTCCCAGCTATATTCTCATTTCCTGAAGAGAACAGTGAAAGAAAGGGTGAGCTCAACTAGCCCAGTAAGAAATATTATGACTAAGATAATGCAGAATAAATTATCATTAGCCTTCAACAGTGTTAAACTGATAAAATACAATAAACATCAAGTTTAACTACAGCGGAACCAGCAATCCATTAAAAGAGTCAAGTAGAAAATAAAATCTACTATCTTTTATGATTTAAAAGGTTTTTCATCATCGTTATAGCTGAGACTCAGCTTAATAAATATTCCACATCATCGAATCACCCCCGCACTACGGCCAAGGATATTCTTTAGTATCACGACCACAATTATTCATGCACTACGGCCAAGAATATTTGTGTATTCATTAATGGTCATGATCATGCCAACAACTGTCCATCAATGCACTACGGGCCAATGAGGATTTTTAATTTTTACATCATTTGTAATATTACGGTCATGATTACACCGAATAATCCCTGGTCATAATCATACCAAGTCCATCTATGCACTACAGGCCACAGATGACTTTCAACAAAATATAAACATGAGGATGATGACAATGATATAAAAATTCAATAAAACAAGTTCAAGAATTATTTTATCCAGGAATTATTAACGTCCAAATTTGTCAACACGATACTGTTTTGTGGTGTAAAATTCAAGAATGATCAGAAGAAGATTTCCATGAAAGGATACTGGATGAAGCGCAAATATCAAGGATATTCCACTAATTTCATGGAGTATAGAAGTTAAAGTTTTAACCAACTGAGTATAATAAAGAATGAGATAACAAAAGAAATCACCATGCATGCGATAGACCGCACAAGCAGGTTATTCCAACAGAATAATAAATAACGGAACCAGGTCAGGTGAAATTCACACCGACTGGATGTTCCAACAGAATAATAAAGAATGGAACCAGGTCCGGTGTAAAACACTGACAGGATATTCCAACAGAATAATAAATAATGGAACCAGGTCCGGTGTAAAACACACAGACAGGATATTCCAACAGAATAATAAAGGATGGAACCAGGTCCGGTGTAAAACACACAGACAGGATATTCCGACAGAAATGTAAAGACAGAATAGTAAATGGATGTCACCAAGTATAGGGTATTCCGCGTATACCGATTATTCCAACAGAATAATAATGAATGGAATAACATAAGGATTTCACCAAGTATAGGGTGTACCGCGTATACAGGTCATGTATAGGGTATGCCACTTTTACAGGTTATTCCAACAGAATAACAAAGAATGGAATAACATAAGTTCTCTTCAAGAAGAAAGAATAACACCCCTTACCGTATTAAGAGATTGAATACTGCAGTAGTGTAGTAACCGAATACTCTTTTTCTTTCTCTATTACTCTCTCTATACTTTCTCTCTCTATAGCTTGAACGAATTCGTGAAAAATAATGAAGCCCTAGGCCTCTATTTATAGAAGATTTATTACTATTTACAAAAGTATTTACTATTTACGAAGGTAATTACTATTTACGAAAATAATTACTATTTACGAAGGTAATTACTATTTACGAAAATAATTACTATTTACGACGGTAATTACTATTTACGAAAGTAATTACTATTTATGAAAGAGACTCTTAGATGATGACATATGACCCCCCATAAATAATTCAACTTACCACAAACGTCTAATAATAGACTCTTTATATACATCAAGGATTGAATAAAAATTACCAAAAATCATTTTAACACATATTTAATCTTTCAACAATTATTAATCATTTATAACTTGTCGTCTCAATTATTATTTAAATAATATAACATATTATACAGATGATACTGTGACAATAATTGAATCAATAATATAAGAGATATGATGCAGCAATTACTGTAGCAATAATTGAGTATAGCTGAGTGACTTCTCACGTAAGCATCAATAATCAATACCGTGTGCTACTATGTAACAACGCGTATTACTGTACTTTTACTACCGAGTAGTTCAACAGTTTTAACGGTAACACCTCCGCCGTTATTTTATAGAAAGATAATTTTGTCGTTTTCTAATATTGTGGGGTCCACCAATGATTGTGCCGTCGTACGAATATTCCCCGACAAAAAGAATATTCCCCGACCAAACGAATATTTTATAACAACTTGCGTACTTTGCAAAATTTATAAATATTACCCACAACTATTATATCAAATTTATTCCATAATATTCAAAAATAATAATTATGAAAATTCATCTTTATTTATAAAAACCGGGGTCTTACAGTGGTAATGGTGGCTTCAGAGGCGGCGGTGATGGCTATGGAGGAGGTAATAATGGCGGTGGTGGCGGTGGTGGCGGAGATGGCGGTGGTGGCTAAAGTGGTGGTTACAGAGACGGTGGAGGCTGGGGCGGTAGTGGCGGGAGCAACCATTTTCTGGTAGTAAAAGGAAATTCTCAAGATACTGCAGAGGAGAAGATCATTAGTAATGTCATGGTAACCAAACTTTTATGACAAGGTAATCAAACTTTTATACTAAGGTAACCAAACTTTTATACCAAGGTAAACAAACTTTTATACTGAGGTAACCAAACTTTTATATTAAGGTAACCAAAACTTTTATACTAAGGTAACCAAAACTTTTATACTAAGGTAAACAAACTTTTATACTAAGGTAAACAAACTTTTATACTGAGGTAACCAAACTTTCATACCAAGGTTACCTTGGTGTGAAGGTTTAGTTACCAACTGCACTATGAAAAAACTGATGGTGTGGAGGTGGATTGGTTACCTTGGTATAAAAGTTTGGTTACCTTAGTATAAAAGCTTGGTTACTTTGGTATAAAAGTTTGGTTACCAAACTTCTATATTGAGGTAACCAAATTTTTATACTAAGGTAAACACCAATCAACAAAAAAAGTGATCATAAATTCATAATCAGACGCACATTTTGCATAAAATTAAGATCATAAACCCCAAATGATTGAAATTAAAGAGAAAACCTTAAAAATTAGTGCGAGAGAGAGAGAGGTAAAATAGAAGTACTTACAAAAGCAGAGTACAAAGAAATATAAAGAACAATTGGAAGAATAAAAGAGATAGAAAAAATGGTAGAATAGAAGAAAATGGCAGAATTAATGGCGTCTTCATCTTTTATACAAAAATGACAGAAATGGCGTCTTCGTCTTTTGAAGAAAAAAATGGCAGAATAGAAGAAAATGAGAGAGAAAATGGCAAAATGACGTCTTCATCTTCTCTCTTCAATGGCGTCTTCATCTTCTCTCTTCACTCTTCAGCTTTTGTCTTTAAATATAAAAATGGAAGAATAGAAGTGCAGTAGCGTATAGAAAATGAAAGTGGGAGGAGATGAGAGAGAAAATGACAGAAAATAATAAAATGGCAGAATAAGAGGAGATGGGAGAGAAAATGGCACATACCAAAACTAATCCCCTAAATTAAGGAATCCTAATTATACTAATATTGTCATGTCATCCATTACATATTAATTCCTTAATTTAAGGACCTTTAATTATGTTAAGATTGAAAATAAAAACAAAAAAGTGTAATACTTTTGTAATTATTTTATAGGTGTATGATTTTTGTAATTATTTCTAAAAATGTACTATTATATGAAATTTACCCTAAAAAAATTTATCATATAAAATAGCCAGAATAAGTACAGTGAATATCTGATATATGTGATATACAAGTTGTTTTATTTTCTTTACAATGAAAAGATTGTAGAAATCAACTTATAAGTCATTTATTACTATTCACCTGTTCAGGAATGACTTATTTTTCTACTTATAAGTCGAGTTTTAAGTCAAAAAAATAAACAAGTATTTATAACTTATTTTAAAATGACTTATAAGTTATTTTAGAATAAGTTAGCTAGACAAAATATAATGTCTATTTTGTCCATCTTTTTATTAATGTCCTTTTTAATTACATTTATTTTAACTTATAAGTACTTATGAGCCAAACACATTCAAAACTTATTTTAACTTAATTTTTGACTTACAAGTCAAATTGATGCCGAACGCTTTTACTTATAAGTCTCAACTTAAAATAACTTATAAACGAACTTATAAATCATTTAAAATAAGTCATTCCCGAACAGGGCCACTGCTAATTTTGGTATTTTCACTTTTTGTTGAAAATAAATTCTTAGCAATTAAATGCTTTACACTGGTTGTGAGTTCTAAAAATGGTAGAAAAGAAAGGAAAAAAGCTAGAATTTTAAAAAAGCTTTCTTTTCAAAATCCATTGTTTTAAAAGGTTTTTTTTTTGAGAAAAAAGAATGGAAAAGGAACTAATCCAACTCCCACTTGCTTCACAATGTTTTCATCTCAAAAATGAAACATTTGGGAAGAAAGTGGGGACAGACTAATAAAAAAATAATTAAAATACCAAAAAGTGTTGATTTAATGGTTTATCAAATTCAATCTTAAAATGAGTAGAATAGTACTTATACTTCAAAATTCATAAGCAATAATAAAAGAAAGTAAGACAGTTTCAAACCTAAAATTGAGATAATTCATTAAAAATTATAAAACAATAAATCTAACGAGTATTACTTTTTAGATTTGTTTACAATATTCAACATTGTATTGATTAAAATTAAACAAATCCCTGTCAATTTTGAGTTTGAAATATATTAAATTGACTTCAAAAAGAAAATGATCATATATTTTGAAATGGATGAAGTATTATATAGATTGCTTCCTCCCTACTCATCTAAAGCAACACATAAATTTAAAGAAAATTACATCATCATTGGCAACATGTTAACATCACAAATTGCTTCAACTCCAGGATGTATGATGTAATTCCAAGCTCTCATGGTCTATTATATGATGATAATTATTCAAGTTCTCTTACCCACAAGCAGAAGAAGGATTCATCACATAGTTTGAGGCTCTAGTCCTTGTGTTTGGAGGAGGATGGCCAGGTTTGGAGGGAATCTTCAACTCTGCAAAAGTTTCCATCAATGATTCCATTACAATGCTTCAAGTTCTCAAAAACAAATCTAATCGTAATCTCGAAGAGGGAGGATACTGTATGATAAAGCTATAAGGAGTTCTTCCACCAGCAATGCATTGGATATTTAAGTCTTACTACATATGATGACAAATTTATATTGATAATAAATGTTAACATGTATCATTTTCCAGATATGTATCATGGAAAAGGTAATGATAAGAAACAGAGGGAATTTAGACCATTCTATCGCATTTCTTCGAATGATGCAGAAAACACAAATTCTAGTATTCGGATCATAACACTACTTATAGATAGGTCCGACCGTCAGATGAAATTTTTGCTACTTGCCCTAGGGTGTTCAAGCACTCTTTCGACATAAATATGAAGACCAACCGTGATTTGGTTCCTATCGGAAAAGAGGATACAAATTCACTTTTAGGGTTAAATACAAGGGACACTTGGAGCAGAGGCTCTAGCTAGGGGACAACTTGAGAACATACAACTTTTCCCAGTTCTCTGCACTTCCAATTTATCTCATTAGATCCATCACGAAAAGAACGTAAACAACATTGAATACCGTGGCAAACAAAAATGACATTTTACTGCTATTCGGCTTTTTGCTTCTAAAACAAAAGTAATTACCAGAAAATCCCACAAAAGGCAAAAGCAATGCAATGTATAAACTTAAATAAACAGGTAAGAATGGAAAAAGAATACAAGTCAGCTAAGTATTTAGGCTGCTGTTCAGCCTCAAACATATTATCAGAAGAATCCTGCCAGCAGTAATAAATTTCTTAACAAACACAAGGGAGTAGGTTTCTCCTAAAAGTATTTTGCTTGGTTTCTCCTACAAGCATTTTGCACTTGGAACCAAAATAAATAATAAGAATACTAAGATACAAGTTGGAAACAAGCCTCTTATCTTTGCAAAACGGTAAATCTATAAATAAACAGGAAAAGGAGAGCATCCAGAAACTCCATTGCTTCAGAGCTTACCAAGGATCTTAGTTCTTTACGGTTGTCACGTGCTTCAGAAGCATATGGACAACATCCTCTGAAATTCTAGAAGCCTCGGCCTTCAAGTTATTGATCTTCGCCTCTGTTTCCTTTTCTAGGCGCTTCACATTAGCACCTGAATCTCCACTACTCTGTTTAATGAAACATTAAAAGACAGTGGCAAACAATAATTAGAAGTTCTGCCATTACCTATTTATTACAGAAATTACTAAGAAATTTTGAAATAAGGATCTAAATGAAATAATGATCGGCAATGCTAATAATGTGAAATATTTTCTGAGCACATAAAAACAGGAAAAAAAAACCGGTTTGGATATGCATATCTGTGATTATAATTATAGTTAATCATCTAAAACAGTGCATAAAGTTAAATTTATTGCAAACTTTCAAAAGTAGTATTCTCCATCCAATCTTAGCAATACATGGTCTATTTAACGAGCAGATTTGTTCAGAAATTGTCTTCTCTGATAACTTACCTGATGTAAGAACATATTTTTTTACAAATAAAATTTTTCAGATAAAATCCAGATGTAATAACAATTTCTCTAAAGAAAATTAACACATAAGAATAGGTAAATAGAGCTTATCAAACAAAGACAAGATGGATGAAACAGCATGCCATAAGAAATTGACTTCTTCAACTATCCAAACTATTTTTATTTTTAAATGTGTTAAATAAGCCAAGTACGTTATCCATGCTATATAAGTATGCTTGGTCACTTCAAAACCACTCCAGAAAATGCAGAGCTTATGCTGCAAACCAGTCAATTCACAAACTACAGATACACCCAGAAATTTAGAACCCAGTGGATTCAAGCTGATAGTATTTCTCCCACAGACAGGTCGATTAAAATTTTACCTCTGCAACCTTCCGCTGAAACTCAGCTTCCATCTGAGCACGGAATGCAGCTACTTCCTTCTCAGCCTCATCTTTGGCCTGTTTAAGTCTAGCCATTTTTTCTGAAATAGGAACCAAATGGTATGAATCACTTTGTAGAATAACCAAAGTCCATGCAATGAGATTGTATATTAAATAGCAAAAACAACAGCCATATCATTTTATCCTTAAAATGAACATAATATGTATGAACTTCATACATGCTTTCGTACATAAATATAAAGCGCGTGCGTGCGTGTGGCCAGCCCCCACATCCAAACCCTCAACCCTACGGACAAGGAAAAAGGGCTTCCAAAATTCTCTTATGGTGCTTATGACATCAATGATCAATAACACAAAGCAATCATATGATATTTACTAGCAGTTGATCCTCAATCAAGTAAGCAAGCTAAATTTCTAAGTAAAAGTGTATGCAATTGCACATGCTCAAGCATGCACTTAAGTGGACACAGCATGTACAAGTCACAAGCAAAAAGAAGGGTGGATGACAACTTTGAAAGTTACGTGGTGGTAATGGTGACTCAAGAGAGAGGCAGTATGACCTTTGATAGAGTGGAGGACTGGATGTTGTGAAAGAGTTGATAGATGGTATTTTAGTGCCACCAGCAGGACGGTTATGATAAACAGGTTGGTTTCACATTTATGTGCATGAAGGTGCAGGTAGTGATAATAATGTTTTGGTCAACTGAAATTTACTATTGAAAAGTTTAATAACTGAGATATTAACTGAGTTAAGGAATTGCGCTAGCCAGATTTCACAATTTCACAATTTCACCAATAATATGTTCTATTATATTATTAAACAGAGCCATATTGAACTAATTAGCAAATCTTGTACTGGAACATTTTATGTACTTGGCCAGCAGTTAGCAGGCATTACCAAAATCATGGGAGAACATTGCTCAGATTAAGCACCTACTTTTTGGTGGCATGTTTCTGGAAACACCAGTCAGTTTTTGGGAAGTTCACTCGCAGTAGCACACACATATAATGTACGAATAACCAATTCTTTTCACTGCAAATTATTTATTATCTGCATAAAGTATTTGGAATTTGCACAAAAACCCTTGAAGTGAAAACTCTAAAAAGAATACGAGACGCGAAAAGCAATCAGATTAAAATAAAAGTACAAACATCATAGGTAATTACCATTTCTGGCAGCATTAACAATGCGCTGTGCTTCTTGTTCTGCAGCTAACAAGAGCTGGATTCCATTTTGCCCCCTGTTGGCTTCCATGTTGCTGTATTAAACCAACTACACAAAATATGCAATTCTGATTGATTAGATCAGATTGTACAGTTGAAAACCTAAAGAAAATGATTGTTCTCCTATGCTAAATCACACAAATAAGGAAAGATAAAGAAAGAGATCAGATTGTACAGTTGAATGATTGTACAGGTTATTTTGATTTTAATATATTGACAACGTAAGGACATACAGAAATTATGGATTGATATACTATAAGTGTTGTTAAAACTCAACAAAAGATTTTGAAGAAGACAGATCAGTTTCATTTGCTTTGAAATTCAAAAAGAACAATAATCGTGAGTAACAGATACACTAATTAAAACTCAATAGTTTTAGCGTATCTTGAAGAGAGCTGTACAATACCACACACGGTATCTTTTCCTTTTGATAAGTAAATATATATATTTAAAAGGAGCCAAATAAAGAAGGCATCAATCTGGTAGGCACAATGGATACAAAAGGAGGCAGATACAAAAAATACAATCTACAACAATAAAAGCTCTATACACGAACCAAACAAGTCCCAATACTAAATGCCCCCAAAAAGTCGATGAAAGAAACAATAGTCCACCTAAAAGTTTCATTTTTCCGCAAAAACAAAAAGAAGCTTAAGAATAAAATAGTCTGCAGTTTGGTTAAAAAAAATTATAAGCTTATATTTTGACGCCACATTATTTTGATAAGCTTATATGAAATGCCACTTGGCATAGTTAGTTACCCGGTTAGGTTTTAAGAGAGAAAGAAATTTCCAAAAATTGATAGAAAAATCACTTATAATTTACATCAGGAGAAAGAGCTTTTACTAATATTTAAAAGTTAAGTCAACTCTCTTATAAATGCACCGGCACGGAAGGTCCAAAAAATTATTATAAAACACAACAAAAAAATAATTGTGTCATGCAAAAAGCAATCAATTCACGTGTTGTAGCTGTCAAACAGGATATTTAATTATATAAGTGACTTGTTCTAGCGTGTTTCGTATCAGGTGACTTGTTGTAGCGTGTTTCGAATCTCTAAAAAGAGCTCCTAAATAGGGCTTTAGATTCACAGAAGCAATATCCTTATCCTATAAGGACAATAAATGAAACATCAATGGTGGTAAATCTGATGGGGATCGATGATTTAGTTTATTTATTTATTTTGTTTATGTCATTATTATGGACTTGTTTTAATTAGTTGGGGTATTTTTGTCTTTTGTTATTTTATTGGTCTCCAAGTCTAATTTAGAGTTATTTTTGTTTAAATACCCATGTAATTTTTACACGGAGGACATTCTGAATATTGAGATTATTATTGGCTTTCTTTATATCGTGGAGATCTTTCTAGAGTTAATAGACGTCGAGTTGAAACTCTAAACCCTAGAATTTAAGCGTAGAGCTTAGATCCTAGTTTTATTCATCTATCAATCAATAGCAGAATTCAATTTATAAATTGTCCCACATCATCTATTGTCTCACTAGTCACTGAAAACTGAAACTACAATCATCTTAACATCCGGTAAGCCAATCGATTTTACAGGGTAAACAACCCCACAATGCAAAAGGCAATCTTATGAACCAATAATTCATCTCATCCTTGAAATGATCATTGTTCATAGTCCTTCTATGACTCTTCTTGCTATAGACACAATGTCATAGACGGTAAATTAATACGAATACATAAGTAATTGATTGATGTGTCTACCCTCAACAAAAGTCTGACATGTTTTTATCCCAATATAAATCTTTTTGGCTGCCAATAACCCAGTTCAGAAAACCAACTCCACCTATACATCTATACACACAAATATACCAAAACCATCAAATCAACACTCAAAAAAACACTCATCCGCTAAAATTTACCACACCACAAATATACAAGCACTATAAACAAGTTATCCCAGAAACAGAAAGAAGTTGAAGAATAAAAAAATTCAGGTAGTTCAACTGCCGTTACAAAGTAGATACAAAAACAGATCAAGAAAATTTTAACGACCTTTGATTGAAGATCTAGTTTAATGGTGTAAAAATAAGTTGAAAATTACATAAACAAGCATAAGATCAATAGAAAAGACTAGCAGGGATCTAGTGATAGAAAAATAACAAACAGATTTAGGAAAAAGTAAAGAAAATCAGAGGATAAAAGAGTGAGAAAATTACCTTTAAGAAGAGGAATTTGTCGATGTATCCACAAAAATTGAGGACTCTTGTATTGGTGCGTAGGTGAAAGGGATCAGACTACAGACTGTATAAAGACTCTGATTTGAACCAGTAAATAAAACTGTCGTAAGCACATTTGCTAAGTATTTTTTTTATATAGATTTTATTCCTTTAGTTAGTCGAATTGACAGATAGTCGACACTTTATTTTTAATTTTCACATACACCCCCAAATCCGAATATTAGAATTTATTATCTTTTTGACTTTATTGGAGAGTGCATAAGGAGTGAGACAGAAAACAAACGAAGAAAAGATAGGAATGAGTAAGGAAAATTTTAATGAGTTTGTAATAAGTAAAATAGTGACATTAGGTTATGAATAATGTTACAGATATAAATTATTCCACCTCAGTATATTGATTAATAAATTTTTTTTTCGGTCTCACACAATATGCTGAATTGGAGTATGTCACATCACCAATTTATAAAATATTTTTAGAATAATTTGTATATCTAGCATTATTCTTATGTTATTTAATTTTTTTTTCTAACAGTTAATAATATAGATATAGATATTAGGATGGATGTGTCGAATAGTAAATTTTGATGTTAATATGCAATTTGAAAAAAATTAAACAAAAAAAAAAATTCTTTTCATTACTCTTCCTTTATTTATTTTTTCCAAATTTGCCATGGTGAGACTAATGATGACCAATTGGGAATCTTCTTCTGACCTAGAGGTATGACCCAATCATGTTTACCATGAGGTTGGTGTTCAATTTTTGGGTGTGTTAAATTAGCAAAAAAAAAAAAAAACTTCTTATGCACTAGGCTTTTCCAAATATCTTGCTTAAAATTATTTTGATTAATCTAAATCTTACATCTCATAAAATTAGAAAATTAATATTTTCACACCACTAATAAAAATTCGATACATCAGATGTGGGCAAACAAAATTCGATACATCACTTTATGAACACTAGCTTAGGACAAATAAAATTATAGTACTTTAAATCATCCTTTTAAGGACATCCAAAAAATATTTTTTACTTTTCTTAATTTTGAAAAATAAAACCGTTACTCTTAAGCTATTTAACTTGGTCTTTGATTGCATCTTAATTCATCTTAACGGAATTAGTTAGCATTAAGTTTATTTTTGAATAAGTTGGTTAATTAACCAATAGAGTGCTGACACACATGCGATGTTCTATGTGTGTCAGCATTCTATTGGTCAATTGACCAACTTACCAACAAATAAACTTCATGCTAATCGGATCCCATCTTAACAGTCCACATCTTATTGTCTCTTAAGAGCCCACATATTTTTATTAAGAGATCATTTGAATAGTTAAGATATAAATATGAGTCTAAACTATTCAAAGAACATTTTAATACAAAAATGTGAGTTATTAAAATGCATTAAGATACAATCAAACACCACTATTATAAAAAAAAAAAAAGAAGAAGATCTAATACTATTTGATACAATGAAGTCATCCTTGAAGTAATTTAAATCTAGATCTTTTGCCATTTTCAAAACTTACACAAATCACGACAATTTAATTACTTCTGAAATTTTAATAGTTTTATACGTATATTGTAGCATCGGATAAACTTTATTCGTGCAATACATGAGAAATATTAAAAAGTGATTGAATTATATATACACTCGAGTTGGAACTTGAAAGGCCAATTTTAATGTGTAATATTTTTTGGGAATTGTTAAATTCACACTACTTTTTATTATTTTCACAACAAAAGTGTCGCTATAGATGTATAGCGACAGTGAAAATCGTCGCTATAAGATCTATAACAATACTTTTGTTGTGGAAATAACAATTTCCGTTGTGAATTTAACAATTTCCTAATTTTTATGTATTAAATGTGATAGTTATGCATACAAGCGGATAAGGTCTTAGCTTAGTGGTTCAGATTCGATTCTCATTTTGGATGAATTTATCTTTCCTTTATGTAAAGTTAGTTTGCTCTTTATTTAAAGCTTAAGCTTATTTGTGAGTTTATTACTTTCTCTTTGGGTGAGATTTTTTTGATTATTAAAATTATAATAGTGATGATGTAATTGATTATAAAATTATATTATATTATCCAAAAAAGTAGGTCCTTACAAAAAAACATAAAAGACATAAATTTAACACATACAAATTTATAATTACTTTTACAAAAAAAATAGAAAAAAAAAACTAAAAAAGATGATGACAAAATTGCAATATCATTATATGGGGTTGCTATATAGTTGGTTAAATTTATTGTTTTAACATTACAATTACAGAACTAATCTATCTATATCTATATAATATATAAAAGTAGTAACCGAAATAATTCTTCTTACAAATTAGAGTCTCTCATAGTGTAGTGTTCCCCACCCCACCCCACAAAATAGAGCACTCATGGTTTGCAATATTTTTAAACTTTTTCTACCAATAAAAGGTAAATAAATATAATAAATATATGTTCCTTTTTTAAACTTATTCTCAAGCTAAATCTCTTTTTTTTTAATTATAATAATTAAATAATATACTATTCACAAAATCGAATAACCTCATATTCTCTAATTTTTTTAAACTTCTCCTACCAATAAAAAATTAAATCTAATAAATATGTTCTTTTTTTTAAAAAAACCTTCTTTCAAACTAAATCTCCTCTTTTTTATAATTATAATTAAATAAAATACCAAATAAATTTCAACATTAAACTAAATAAATACTGTAAACCCGTAAATGAGATTACATACAAAAGTGTTGTTAGAAAATTGCATGCTTAATTTGATGATGTGATATTGATAATGTATAATTGTTCATTAATTTTTGTAAAATCCTTAATATGAATATGATGTACAAGGATTTAGAATAGAACGATTAAACTTATTAGGTTGATCTATGAACTGTATTGATGTATAGATGATAAGATCAAATCGATCGTATAATAATGTTAAGCGATCGTAAAGCTACTCTGTCGTTTCGTAGAGTTCATTAAAGATAGCAGAGTTAGCTCTGCTATCGTAGAACATCCAGTGCAAGATCGCAAAGTCTGCTAGAAGTTCGCAAAGTTAAGCCAAGACCGCAGAGTCTGGAAAAAGATCGTAGAGCCTTCTCAAAAAATTGTAAAGTAAAACAAAGATCGTAGAGTACACTCTAAGATCGAAAAGTCAAAATAAGTTTGCAAAGTCTGCTCAAGGATCGTAGATTACTCATCGTAGATGTGACGCCCCCAAAATAGGTATGCATCACCCATTCTGAGTCGCCAAATACATGGTACATAAACAACTACAACTATATTAATACAATTGTCGTGCAAAATACGACAACACATAAACTGTGAGTTTAAATATAAATATTGTCTTCTAGACAATATCCACACTCAAATAAGTCCTCATTACAATTATTGATACACTATTTTACAAAATAGTGAGGACTACTAAAACAACTGTCTTGAACCATTACTCCACACCCCGACTAGTTCCCGCTATATTCTCGTCTCCTGAGAAGAAAAATGGAACAAAAAGAAAAAGGGTGAGCTCAACTAGCCCAGTAAAGAATATTATGACTAAGATAATGTACAACAAATTATCCTTAGTCTTCAACAGGGAAAAATCTGATAGAATACAATAGACAACAAGTTTTAGATCAACAACTGCAGCGGAAACAATAATTCATTAGAAGAGTTAAGTAGAGAATGAAATCTACTATCATCTATGAATTTAAAAGTCCATCATCGATATTTTATTCCTGTAACATCAATCAATATACATCATAAATCAAATAGTCATCTTTGAACTACAAGCCAAAGATATTCATCAGTTGGTCATGTTCATCTAAACACCTGTTCATCTTTGCACTACGGGCCAAAGATATTCATCCGAAAATCATTCATCTTTGCACTACAGGCCAAAGATATTCAGTAATATCATCATTTAGGACTGAGGATGATAAAAAATATTTTAAAGAAAACGAATCCAGTGAAACAAATGAACAAATATTAAGGATTCGTACCTTAAACAATCCAAGTTCAAAAATACTTCATAAATAACCTGAGTGGAGTAAAATTCAAGAATGAAGACCAAAACATAGATCCAATCAAAGATATGAATCATAACAGACAATTTTGGACACAGAAAAGAAAATTTAATTTTTCTGTGAATAGTATCGTATTCGTGAATAGTGCCGTATACGTGAATAGTGCCCTATATGTGAATAGTAACTCCGACCTCAAAAGATAGAAATTTCACAAAAAAAACAACAACATCACGCTTCGTGAATAATACTCGTGAATAGTACCTCGTGAATAGTAACTCATGAATAGTAACCCCGACATGAAAAAGTTCCAAATTTGATAAAAAGTTCAGAACAATATTTCGGCATAATGATATTGAAGAAGATAATATCATTTAAGAAGAAACAATATCCCTTACCTCAGAAAGAATAGTACTTCTGACTGGAATACTGGATATAGTGCTGAAAGAACTTGCACCGTATAACAATACTCAAAATACTAAAATACTCACAAAATATGCTCGATATTATAGAGAGAGAAAGAGAGAGAAATCTTTAGTTTCTGGTATGATTTTCAATTCTAACCTAAGCACCCTATTTATAGGAAATTGCTTAGAACACCAAAGCAGAAAATTGAATATAATAATATTATATATAAACAAAATTCATACGCCCACATCTTGAATCTGAATTCAGCCACCATGCACATGTTAAAGATGCCCACAACATATAAAAAACTTTTTTATTAATAAAAAAAATAAAACTTCCAAAAATCAATTATTTCAAAACTTCAGAACTTCAATAATTCATAATAAATAGCCCTTTTATCAGAAAATTCGAATCTCGCGTATTTTTATAGAAAATTCTATTCTCTACAACTTTGCAGAAGAAAGTTTTTTCAAATTCCAAACAGAAATTGACCGAAATCCACATACGGACGATTTTACAAGCTATAATCAAATTTCAGTCAAGAAATGGGGTCCACCGACACACAAAACATGTGTTAATCATTTAATGCAACAAAAATACTCTTTTTTCTCATATACTCATATATCCCACATTCATTGTAAAAATATCATCATTATTCTATTATAATAATATAATAAAATATTATTTTATCAGAAAAGATAAATTATCAATTTTTTAATAATTGTCACTTTAAAAATTTTCTCCATCTATATCCACATAAAATGAATATTTTTCTCATCATATAACTTAATAATTAATTATTCACAAATAATATTACAGAATCACAGTACTGGTAACCAGGCCGTTCCCAAGAAAGAGGGGGCTTTCCAATAAGAATTTCTCCTTACTGGCGCGCAATTATGTGACCAAACCTCTCTTTAGACAGAACTTTCTAGACATTGCCAATATATTATTCAGATAATATGAATTATTGATTCGATAATGGAAAATATTGTGTAATGACAATTATTGAAACAACAGTAATATAAAATATTAACGCAGCAATTATTGAATCAATAAAATAAAATACTGAACAGTAATTACTGTAACAATTATTGAGTAGTGCCTTCTTACGTAAGAATCAATAACTCAAAAATACTGTGCAATACCGTGTGCTACTGTGCAACAACGCTTATTACTTTACTTTACCCACCGGGTATTCCAACAGTGTTAACGGTAACAATTGCGTCGTTATTTATAAACAACTTATATTTGTCGTTTACTTCATCCAATCGCTTTTCGTTATGGGCCCACACAAGGCTGTGCCATCGTATAAATATTCCCCGACAGTAAGAATATTCCACGACCAAACGAATATTCCCCGACAACAATGAGTATTTTATAACCAATTGCTTTTTTAAAATATTTGCGCATTTTACCCACAACTAACCACATTAATCAAATCAATCCTTACTATTTCAAAATAATAAATAGAGGAATTAAATTTCATTTATTAATAATTTGGAGTCTTACAGTAAAGAGTTAATCGTTAAGAGCACATCACATAGTATCTCTCTACTCGTAGAGCAAGCAATCGTAGAGTACAATTTATTGAGCGGATCAAGCTAAGACTCTATGTTCAACATGAAACTCTACGATTAGCCAAACTCGTAGAGCTTTTCAGGTCAGACTTGAGACTGATAATAAGGGGTATTGTAGAGTGAAGATCTAAAAATGTTTTCCAATCATTCTTGATTCAAATAGAAGATCAGATAGTGTTGTGTTTAACCGTTATCTTGGATATATGACACCACTCACAAGTGGCACGTAGGTGAAGATGCAGTCTAACGTGACTAGTTATAAGAGCCGAAAGCAATCTGACATATTCACCCTAAAAGTTAACATTAGATAACATCTAGGAGCGGAACATTAAATGCACAACAACAACTCTCAAATGGGAAGAACTTAAGGAAGTTTATAAAAGGGCAAATAGATTCAAGTTAAAGTAACAAATAAATAAATCAAAAGGTTGAACCTCTACCAATGTTCTAAGAGTCTTACTCTACGAAAAAAGAACTACTCATTCTGTTGCTAAGTACTTAAGAAGTCAAACTCATTGCAACTTAGTAGTACCTCAAACAACGAACTTACAATCGTGATTCAATTGTCTATGTAAGACCCCAACTTTCATAAATAAAGATTAATTTTTCTCGAATTATATTTTTGAATATTATAGTGTGGTTTTGATATAATGTTATAGTTGTGGATAATATTTATAAATTTTTCAAAGTATGCAAGTTGTTATAAAATATTCAATTGGTCGGAGAATATTCTTTTTATCGGAGAATATTCGTACGTTGGCATAATCATTGGTGAACCCCACAACGGAATTGCTTTCGGAGTTAGAAAACGACAAAAATAACTTTTTATAAAAATAACAGCGAAAGTTTACCGTTAACTGTTAACATACCCAGTGATAAAAGTACAGTAATACGCGTGATTGCATAGTAGCACACGATATTGATTATTGATGCTTATGTGAGAAGTCATTAAATTATTGTGACAACCCGAATTTTTATAAGTTATTAAAATAGGAATTTAATAATTAAAATTCTTATTATGAGATGTTTTGAGTTTGAGTATATATATATACGTGCTATATATATATGTTGAAATATGTGATCTGGCATGAAGAGAAATATATAATCATATATTGGGAAAGTGAGGTTTAATAGTTAAGTTAGCTATTGAAGAAATTAAATGAATTTTATAGTTTATTTTAAATATTTATTGAATTAAATAAATATTTTAAATAAATTATTTATTAAGAAAAATAAATAATTTATGAAAGTGTGGTATAATAATTTAGTTACGTGTGTATGATAATTAAATTAAAGCAAAGGTAAATTTTATTCTTTGAAGATTTAATTTAAGAAATTAATTAAATTAAATGAATTGTTTAATATTAAAGGAAATAAATAAATTAAATAAAGTAATGTTTAAATCTAATTTATTAATTAAATTAGATACATGTAATTAGTTATTAATTATAAGTATAATTACAATGAGATTATAATTATTATTAATTACTATTATTATGTGTTATTTAAATTAACTAAAGGTGTGACACATAAAACTATATAATATAATATTATTAAAATAATCTAGTTTAGGTGAGTTGGTGTGTGGCCAAACAAGGCCTTGTGACCTTTGGTCTAATTTAACTGATGAAGGCGTATTATTTTATAATTGAAGTACGTGGGTAGCTTCAGTTTATTTTTACGCGTTCTTTTCTTCCTAAGGCTATAGTCAGAGAGTTTGGAAGAGTGGAGCAGAGTGAAACACAGAGAGTTTGGAGAGAGAGCAAGAGAGGAATCACTGTGATTGAAGGGGAATTTCTAAAACTAATCATCATCTCTTTGCTAGCAAACAATCAAAGGAACAAGGTATAACCTACTTTAATGTTAACCCTTGTTTTTAAAATTTCTATTGATAATTGTGTTAAATTGATACATATATATGTATGAAGGGGTTATACTCTGTTAATTATCACATGTGAGTGTTGTTTGAAGATAAAAATTCATGTAATTTGGTGTGTAGGAAGAAAAGTATATAACAATATTTTTACATGAAAATTGGCTTTAGAAAGTACAAAATTTCGCGGTCAATACTTGTTATAATTTGTAAATTGATGTTGGATTATTTTAGTATGTTAAGAAACGAAAGCGGTGTAGTTTAAATCGTGTTAATTGGTTAAGAAACGAAGCCGTGGCGATCCAATTCGCAAAATGTGTTTAAAACATGAAAATAGAGTATGAACATATGTTTTGAGTCAAATTTTAGGTTGGTTAATGTTTTTATAAATTATTAGAATTCTAGTATGTTGTAGTTCTATGAATTAAGAATCCATAGAATCAAAAACAGACTAATTTGGATGTGTATAACTCAAGTTATGAAGATTAGTAGGAGAAAAAGGGTCAAAAATCGCAAGAACAGTAGCTTTAGTTCCCGTTTCTGCTAAGGGCGGCAACTACGATGTGCCCTATGTCATTTGGGGCGCAGCTGCGCTGTGCCCAAGGCTTAATTGGGCGCAGCTGTGCCCAAACTATGTTAGGTGTGACTGTTTTGACCTAGTTTAGTAAAATAGGCATAACGTTTTCATACGAACTCCGATTAAGGCGATTCAAGATGATCCAGAACGAGGACGAATAGACCTACAACTTTTATTCTTTAGGTTGTTCAACGTGAGGTCTGGAACAGGGGTCAAAATGGTCATATGTACGACTGTTGTGTTTTTGGAGGCAATTGGAGGGCGTCGGGCATGCACGTATGCATGCGTAGTGCTTTTGAAGATAAAAGATGTTGTTATAAGTTATAGAACATGAATATTATAAAATATAATGATGCTTAACATTAATAAATGATATATTAGATAAGTTATATAAGCAAACTAAGCACACACAAGAGAGGAAAATTGGGCGTGTAACGAATAAACGTCGAAACGCCAGATAAGTGATAATGAACCTAAAAAGTGTTTTAAATCAAATGAAATGAATATTATAAGATATTGAATAGTGTTAATATAAAACCAATAAGTAGTCCTAACAAGACTTAAACACTTGAATGAACTTCAAATATGAAATATAATGAGATATAAGTCGAAAGTTAACACAATCAAATTGAACACTGTGTATTTATGATAAAAAGGGTTATGAGACGTAGAGTAAAGTTTACATTACAACTACTATGCATTGCTATGTGACTAATAGTTGATGTGCATGATTATATAATTGTGTAGGGCACGTGAAGTGCAGATAACTGTAAGCTGTTAAACTGTTATTGGTAAACAACGATCAAGGCAAGTCTTTCAGTTCCTATTTGCTATATGAATTTGATTGTTTGAAATCTTTATTACAAAGAGCATGTTGTGTTATATATATGTTGAATGTATGAAATGTTAAAGTTAACTTATGACTACGTTAATTGAGTAAAGCATGCTAATTGAGTAAGGAACTCAATCTTTATACATCTTTATACTTGTTATATGAACTGTAACATGTATGTTATGCTAGTCCAATGTTTATGAGATATATGTTGAGCATGCTATTATATGCTACGTGATGCATGAAAACTGTTAGATTTTGCTGGGCTGTCGAGCTCAACCTTGCAAATAATCATTTTTGCAGGTTAAGGATTGAAGGTAACACTATGTGTTACTTGAGTGACGTGGATCAGAAATAATACACGAAGATTAATATTTTAGCTAAAGTTGTTATTTCTTTATACCATGATTAAGATTCATAAGATGTACTAAATGTTTTATGATGTATAGTTTTATGTTGAGTTGTAAAGCTAATGTTAGAGTTATCTGATATGTAAAGGTTATCAGTTTGAAATGTAAAATTTTATATAATAACAGTGATAAAGCGGATCATAAAATAAGATTAATTCAAAGACATGTAGATGATAAAGGTTTTGATTCAGGGAATTAAAGTAAGAAGACATAAAAGTTTAAATTATTCCGCATTATATAAAGTTTAACATCGAATAATGATGTAAAATCAGAAGGTAGATGTGTTATTAACGACCAAATTTAATAATTAAATTGTATGAATTTTGGGGTCGTTACAGTTGGTATCAAAGCTGTAGGTTATAAACCTTAGGTAGGAGTACCTTAGGCTTTAACCTTAGAGAAGGAAGGTGAAGATAATGAAAGAATAAGCTCAGATAGAATTTGAACAATAAGAAGTAATTTAAGAAATTTATAAAGAAGGGATTAAAACATGCGTGAAAGGATTCAAAGAAGAATCTCGTAGAGTTATAAGGAATATGAATGTGGGGTTACCCAACTCCAATATTAAGAATGTAAGGTGATGTCTATAAGAAGAGAATGATAAAGAAGTTAAGAATAAAAAAGTTATATTTAAGTATTGTACAGTTGTTCTCTTTAATAGTTGGTGTATGGTATCTGGGCTAAACGATTCCTTCATAGAGCGGATGTATATACGAACTAGTAACTCAGAACCGAGTTTGTTGGTTGTTTGTGGGAAACCACTCAGTGTACTATATTGAAACTGTTAGAGACTCAATGTGTACCAAATATAGGAAATGGATACGTATGATGAAAAAGGAAAGAAAGAGGATCGTAAAACAAAACGATCACGAGTCAAGAAATTTTTTTAAGGCAGATGATTATAGAATAAGATCACGACGTGATCTATTTAAGTTATAAAGGAAAGATGGTCTGTAATGTTTGAATAATTATAGCTTGATGCTATGAAGATGATGTACTATGAAATAGTACGAGATAACTCACGAGGAGTTATAGATGATGTGATACGAGGAATTCGTATCGAGCAAAGAGCAAGTTATAAGCAAGATAGAGTTAGGTGGGATTTCAATTAAGGACTCATGTGATGGTTGAGTTGTACAAATCTTTGTATGGGCGAGGGTTTTGTGCTTGCACTCAATTTATCATATTGATAATCATTGGAATGTTGGTGTCGCGCTATCAATGTATATGTGGTGAAAAGGTGATCAAAGATGATATGAATTGAGACTTCAACACTCAGTGTCTTTTTGTTGAACACTCTGTAAGCCTTACTGTCTGTGGCATATCAAAGAAAGATTCCTTCGTCTGACTTGGGCTGAAATTTTGTCAGGTACTACTTTCCATTGTTGAGAATGTAGCATGCACAGCCGAAGACATGAAAGTAGCTGACACTTGGCTTTCTTCCTTTCCATAGTTCGTAGGGCGTCTTCTTGATCATAGAGTGTATCAGTGATCTGTTCTGCGTGTAGCATGCAGTGTTGACACCTTCTACCCAGAAGTATTCAGGCAGATGAGCTGCTGCAAGTAGAGTTCTTCCACCTTCTATCAAGGTTTTGTTCTTTCTTTCAGCTACTCCATTTTGTTGAGGAGTTTGTGGAGCTGAGAAGTTATGACTGATCCCATTGTCTGTGCAGAACTGTTCCATTTCTGAGAAGTCGAATTCTCTGCCATGATCACTCCTTATGGCCTTGATTTTCTCTCATTTCTCGTTCATCACCAATCTAAACATCTTGATTAACTGGGAGCTCGTTTCATCCTTTGAAATTAGGAAGAATACCCATGTGAATCTGGTGTAGTCGTCGACTATAACTAGAGAGTATCTTTTTCCTCCAAGACTAGTTGTTGGAATTGGCCCAAATAGATCCATGTGAAGCAACTGCAGGGGCTTGTCAATAGAGTTGGAAGTTTTGCTTTTGAATGAGCTTTTGGTTTTCTTTCCAAGCTGACAGGCATTGCATGACCTTTCTTTTACGAAGTAGAACTTAGGTAGGCCAGCTACGAGATATTTTGATGCCAGTTTGGACATGCTCTTGAAGTTTAAGTGAGACAACCGTCTATGCCATAGCCAGCTCATTTCTTCAGATGCTTTTGCCAGAAAACATATTGTCTCATCTGAGCTTAGTTGACCAAGATCCACTGTGTAGACATTTCCTTCTCTTGTTCGGGTTAGCTTTACAGCAGATGTCTTAAAATCTCTGACTTGACATTGGTTGTTGAGGAATGTCAATTGATGACCCTTGTTGCAGAGTTGACTGATGCTTAGAAGATTGTGTTGGAGACCTTCTACATATGCTACCTTGCTTAAACATATTGCACCATTTCCAGCAGAGCTGTATCCTCTTGTCTTGCCCGAGTCGTTGTCTCCAAAGATGACAGAGGGACCCTCCTTCTCTATGTAGTTAGACAAGAGGGCTTTGTTCTCGGTCATGTGCCTTGAGCATCCACTGTCCAGATACCATTTGATGATCGTGGAGCTCTTTTCCTGTCAAAATATTGAACCTTCATTTTGGTACCCATATTTGCATGGGTCCTTCTTTGTTAGAGCCTTTGGGGACCCAAATTTGTTTAATCTTGGGTCTTACATGCATGGAATTATAATAACACTTAGCAACCTTGTGACCATATTTATTGCATATAAAACATCTAGTATGATGCATGCATGTGTGTGTATGATGATTCATCCACCATTTGGACTTGTGTGATTCTTTAGTTGTCCTTCTGTTAAACTGATTCTCATTCTTCCACGTGTCCTTGGATTTCATAAATAGTGATTAGTGTGCCTTACCTCTACTGTACATTCCTAGTTGATTCGTATAGTAGAGGTTAGGTTACTCTTTTATTTTATGAATCCCAAACCAGTATGAGATCCTTTACTCCTTTGAGTATGAATGAAGACATTAAGACAAGGTTGAACTTGTTCTGCCTTTTGTGAGTATTTCACAAAGGTAATACTTCTACTAAAACTTGAGGCATTACTAATGCTAGTTTCCTTTGTCTTTTCCACACATGGCTCTGGAATGGTTTCCCAAAAGCCTAAGCCTGTTCTGTCAAATGTGCTCCTCTGACTAGAGAGCAGGGAGTCCATGGATGATGAGGATTTGTTCCATGCAGAGATAGTCTTTTTTAGTTTCTCAATTTTAGAGGTTAGATTAGATTCTCTTTGTGCATTGAGTGTGTTTGTCTGTTTTAAGGTTTCATTCTCAGCCTCAAGCTTGGAGAGAAGATTAGTACTTAGAAGGGTTGTTTCAAGCTCTTCTTGAACTTTCTTCTTCTCCTCTTGAAGAAGTGAATGATCCTTTGACAAAACTCTAAACCACTTCATGTATTGATGTAGGTCAGTGGTTATGCCATGCAGTGCAGTTCTTAAATCATTTATGTCTACATCAGGTGAGTTGAATTTAAATACCTCATCGAGACTTACATCATGAATGTTGTGGTTTTGTTTGTCCTTTTCATGTTTGGCCATTAAGCACAGATTAGCCATTTGTGGTTCTTCATCATCTCCGGAGTAAGCATTGGAGTCATTTTCTAAATCGCTCCATGATGCTCCAGCTACCAGGTCTTTATCTCTCTTCTGAGGCCTTTTGTTTCCTTTGTATTCCTTCTTTGCATGCTGTTTCTTCTTTAGTTCTTCTCTTAGAGGTTTGTTGTAGTTGGCAATGAAGTGGCCAGGCTTCTTGCAGTTGTAGCATAGATCATTTATTTGCTCCTGGCTGCTGTAGTTGCTGACCTTCTTTGGCTTATTGGTTTTGCCTTGACGCATGAATCTTCTCAATGTTTTTGCCAACATAGCAAGATCTTCATCATCATCGTCTTCATCATAATCAAAGTCAATCTCAGTGTTGACCTTTGATGCACTTTCAGTTGCCTTGAGAGCAACACCCTTATCCTTCCTTCTTCCTTATGATAGGGTTTCAGCTCGTAGAGTCAGCTCCAGTTCGTATGTCAGGAGATTTCCATATAGCTGTTGGACTTTCATCTCGTGAAGATTCTTTGACTCTCTTATAGCAGTGGTTTTGGCATCCCACTTGCTCGGTAGGGCTATCATGAACTTTATGATCAGATATTTGTTAGGATAGATCTTACCATATGCTCGTAGAGAATTGAGCAGAACGTTGAATCTCTCATAGGTGGCAGTCACGTTCTCTCCTTGAACATGAGCGAACATCTCATACTGCTGTGTCAGAAGAGATTGTTTGTTTTCTCTAACTTCTTCAGTTCCTTCATGCATGATCAACAATGCTTCCCAAACCTCCTTAGCTGTGTTGCTGTTGACAACATTTTCAAACAGATCGTCTTCTGAGGATTGGAACAGGATGTTCTTGACCTTTTTGTCAAGTTGGACACCTCTCTTCTCGTTGTCTGTCCACTCTTCTTTAACCTTGATTTGTATTCTATTTGGATCATCAGTGGTTGGTGCTAGCTTCGTTGGACTATAGGGCCCATTTTGAACGGTCTCAAATAGATCTTCATCTATTGAGTCCATGTAAGCTTGCATTCTGACTTTCCAGTTTGCAAATTTATCCTTGTTGCACATTGGTGGCTTGCTGCCTCCTCCAGTTCTAGATTCGCTTGGTACGTGTGCCATCGGATCTACTAAAGCTTATAAGCTGTATAATAGAACCTGCTTTGATACCAATTGTTAGTTCCTAGTTGGCACAATAGTTATCTAGAAGGGGGGTTGAATAGATATTTAATAATCTTTTCGTTTTTAAACTTGTTCTTTGATGATGATTAAAACTTAGCTGAATTTATGTTTGGTTTAATCTTCTTTACAAAGCAGTGGAGTTATGAGAGTGAGGTAGTTATAGCAGTTATGACAGATATAATAGTTATAGTTATGAACGTAAAAGACACAGTCGTTTTAAGTGGTTCAAAGCACTTAAAGCTCCTAGTCTACTCTTCTACTCAACGAGTAGTATATCCACTAAGGATGTCTTTTACAACTTCTGAATCACACAGATTCCTTCTAGACCAGCAGTCTTAGAACTTCTTAGTGCACTCTTGAACTCTTCAAGTCCAGCAGACTTGGCTCTCTTACAGTTCATTTAGAACTCTTCAAGTCCAGCAGACTTGGTACTCTTCTTTAGTTGATTGATAGATGTTAAGTTCTTGATGGTTACTACTCAATTGCTATTTAAGCGCTTGTTCGTAAGAACTGAGTAGCTGAGCAAGCTTTGCTAATTCTCAGATCGTAGAGTTGAGCTTGAGAGTTGTTCACGTTATTTTTTCAATGCTTGCTTCTCTCTCATCTGCTTGATTTGCATATATGTAATCTTAAAAACTATCCGTTGGATCCATCCGTTGAGGCATTAAATGCGTTTGACCTTTCTGATCATTGATGGAGACATTTCTGCACATCTTCTAAAACTGCATTCTGGCCCACTGACACTGCAGACTGCTTTCTCACCTAACACCTGAAAAGGTGTTTCCCCCCTTACCAATGGTACTTTTTTTAGCTTCTTTAATACGCCTCTTTGTTGCATAATAAGGATATTTTCTTGTGTCTTTGGGACTGGTGAGTACTGCAGCGTTTAGAATCCATTCCTCTTATATTGGAATCTGTCTTCCACATAAATCATGAGGCTCGACGTTCTCTGACACAAGATAGATGCTCTACGATCCATATCATAGTTACTTGTCGTCTTGGTGCCTGGTCTGATGTTATCAGCCGAGAGCACTACGATTCTCCTTAAACCTTTGCATACTACGATCTTCACTTGCTTGAGTTATAGCTCTCTACGATTCCGAGAGCACTCTACGATCGTTGACTTGTAAACTCTACGTTCCTTTCAGCACATTACGATCGTTGAGTTGGTTCAACAGACATTGGGGTCACTCTACGATTCCCGAAGAGGCCCTTCAAGGAGAGCACACTACGATCTTCTAAGCTCTACGTTTCTGACTTGACTTCTGCAATGTTGATCAGATTTATACACTCCGACTTCTTCGAAGCATGTCTATTATATTTCAAGATCAACCTAACAACTTTGGTCTTTCTATCTATACATTCCTTTATAGAATGATATACGTTAAGAGCTTAGATCAACCTAACAAATTTGATCTATCACTAAGTCCTTGTACATATCTTACGTGAAGGACTTTACAAATAATCATGAGCATATACATTAAAACATCAAATCATAATATGCATTCTCCCAACAGAATTGTTAACAAGAATTCTAAGTGTCAAAAGACCTTTTCCAAGTGATCAATTAACTTCTATTTAATCCAATTAATCTTGCTATACTCCTATGCAAAAGAATTAAATTAAAAGCATTAAATTCCAATTCCCAACGTGTTACATGTAGTGAACAGATATTCCCATTCCATTCACAATCCTAATTATTCATCATGCAAATAATTAAGCATACATGTTATCATGTCCATTTCTAACCCTAGATCTCCTCTCCTAAATCCTTCTAGAGTAACAAGGTAATTACTGATCAAATAATTAATCAATAAGCACAAAACATGATAAACAATTCACCTTAACATAAAAGGTTCAATTGTAGTCTTAATAAAAGAGTTAGTTCATAATTAATGAATTAAAACCAAGAATTCACAATTGAATAAATATTAAAAGATAAAAGTAAGAGAAGAGAAGAGAATAGAATCTGTTTTCAGCAAATCTCCATATTCATCAAGCTCCCGCTCTTGATTTTCAATGGTCTCCAAGTTGTTTCAATCTCCAAAACTAATAAGAACTAGGGTTTATGTTCTAATCTAATGGAGTGTATCTCTAATATAATCTATGTAAATCTCCCTTATTGTATGCCTTACATCATGTATTTATAGGTTACAAGTCTAATTTTTAGCTTAGGAACAAACTTAATCCCATTTAGAGTCAGAAAAGTGTCCAAATTCGCCCTAAAACGCGTCCAAGCCTCACCAATCCCTTCCACAGCGCCCTGGCACTGGGCACGGCACTGACACACTGCCTTCTAGTACCCCGGCAATGGGTATAGGCCTTGTTTGGGTGCCCCGACGCTGGTCCCTTTTTTGGAATTTTTCTGCTCCGACGTCCTTTGGGAAAATGGCCATAACATCTTTGTCCAAACTCCGATTTTGATGATTCAAGATGTTCCAAAAAGAGGAGACGTAGATCTAAAACTTATATTCTTTACGTTTTTCGAAATAAGGTCCAGAGAAATATTCAAATTGGCTCTTAAGTGACTGATGTATATATGGCAAGCCAAAAACGCGAATCTAGCAATCCCGAACGTCGATCCAAGTAACGTTTGTCCCAATTCCTACAAAAAAACATAAAACATGCATAAATAGACACAAACACTTAAAAACATCCAAAAGATTAAGCTCAAATGAACTCAATTCATGTGTATAAAACTCACTTATCAGTTGTGAATATTCTTGCTTTCTGGGAATATCTGTACGACGGCGCAGCCATTTGTGGGCCCCATAAAGGAAAACGGTCGGATGAAGAAAACGACAAGTTTGAGTTTTTATTAATTAATGGGGTAATTATTTCCGTTAACACTGTTGGAATACCCGATGGTTAAAATACAGTAATACGCGTGTTTGCACAGTACCACACGGTATTGCACAGTAATTTTGAATTATTGATTCTTACGTAAGAAGGCACTACTCAATAATTGTTACAGTAATTACTGTTCAATATTTTATTTTATTGATTCAATAATTACTACGTTGATATGTTATATTATTGTTGTTTCAATAATTATCACTGCACAGTATTTTCCATTATCAGATCAATAATTTATATTATTTGAATAATATTATTATATAGCATTATTGGCAATGTCTAAGGAAGTCCTGTCTAGGAAAGGGGTTTGGTCAACTAATTGTGCGCCAATAAGGAATAATCCTTATCGGAAAGCCCCCTATTTCCAAGAAACGACCTGGTAGTCATAATTGTGATTCTGTAATATTATTTATGAATAATTAATTATTGATTTATATGATAAGAAAATATTTATTTTATGTGGATATAAATTATGAATATATTTATTGTGGTTATAAATGAAGGAATTAATGTTGAGGTATTTTATCAGTATTTTGTCAGAATAGAGGTGTTGAAAATCGTCCGTATGTGAGTTTCGGTCATTTTTCGTTTGGAATTTAGAAAAATTTTCTTCTACAAAGTTGTAGAGAATTAAATTTCCTATGGAAATCATATGAGATTCGTATTTTTCTGATAAAAGGGCTATTTATTATGAATTATTGAAGTTTTGGAAATAAATATTTTCTATTAAAAACAAGGGTGGGCCCCACTTTTGGTTGGTGAGAAATGTGCTGGAATTTATTTTCAAAAGTGGTGGGCATGAATAGTAGCAGGTAAAGCCATCAGGTAGCATGTAAGATGTGAGACTTCAAATTTTATGAATAAAGATTTAAATTTCTCGAAATATTTCTTTGAATATTATGGTGTGAATTTGATATAATGTTATAATTGTGGGTAATATGTATAAATTTTTGCAAAGTATGCAAGTTGTTATAAAATATTCTTTTTGTCGGGGAATATCCGTACGACGGCACAATCATTGGTGGACCCCACAACGGAAGTACTGTGGTAGTTAGAAAATGACAGAATTATTTTTTTTATAAAAATAACGGCGAAAGTGTTACCGTTAAACTATTGAATTACCCGGTATTAAAAGTACAGTAATACGCGTGGTTGCATAGTAGCACACGGTATTGATTTATGATGCGTACGCAAGAAGTCACTCAGTTATACTCAATTATTGCTACAATAATTGTTGCATCATATCTCTCATATTATTGATTCAATTATTGTTACAATATCATCTGTATAATATGATATATTATTAAATCAATAATTGAGACGGCAAAACTATTCATATTATTATTTGCAATATTGACAATGTCTAGAAGTTCTGTCAAGGAGAAGTTTGGTCACCTAATTGCGCGCCAATAAGGAGAAATCCTTATCGGAAAGCCCCCTATTTCCTGGGAACGACTTGGTTGTTAAATATTGTGAATTATAATATTAATGATGAATAAGTTCGTATTGATTAAGGATGAAATTGATAGTTCCATTGTGTTGGAATTATTAGTGGTAGTGGAAATCGATATTTATTTCGATAATAATTGATGTCTGGAGGTTATATTGACCAATCGGGTAATTAATCGGATAAATGAGTAATTAATTGCTATTGATTCACATGATTATAACTATTTGTTCACATTGTGTGCTATTGATTCACATTCATTTACTATTAGGGGAGTTGGTGCAAGATTGATAATACTTGCATGACTAAATTAAAAATGGAGGTATAGATGAAAGTACTATATTGTAATTTGTTTTTTCACATGTCTAGAACTATTGATTCACATGATTCACTATTAGGGGTGGTGGTGCACGTTTGATAATACTTGCAGGACCAAATTAAAAATGAAGGAAAGGTGGAAGGTATTATACTGTAATATTTCGAGTCCCAAAATGTGCAATTATTGAAACTATATTTTTTTATAAATAGAAGCTCATTCCTTCATTATTTTTCACCAATTCACTAAAGCTATAGAGCAATTATTATAGAGAGAAAGAAGAAGAGAAGTCTGCTACCTCACTATTCCAGTATCCAGTCTTCTTTTGAGTTAAGTGGTATTATTTCTTTCGTATTCATGAAAAGAGCTTCTGTCATTCCATTCTTTATTATTATGTTGGAATAACCTGTCTATGCGAAGTACCGCATACATGGTGAAATTCTTCTGTTATTCCATTCTTTATTAGTATGTTGGAATAACCTGTTTATGCAAAGTACCGCATACATGGTGAAATTCTTTTGTTATTTCATTCTTTATTATTCTGTTGGAATATCCTGTCTGTGCGGATTACGCATGACCTGGTTCTATTTTTTATTATTCTGTTGGAATATCCTGTCTGTGCGTATTACGCATGACCTGGTTCCAATATTTATTATTCTGTTGGGAATAACCTGTCTGTGCGGTCTATCGCATGCCTGGTGAATTCTTATGTTATTTCATTCTTTATTATTTTGTTGGGAATAACCTGTCTGTGCGGTCTATCGCATGCCTGGTGAATTCTTTTGTTATTCCATTCTTTATTATTCTGTTGGAATAACCTGTCTACGCGGAGTTTCGCATGCATGGTGAATGACCTTTTGTATTCATTCTTTATTAAATTATGAAAATGATCTGTCTACGTGGATTACCGCATGACGGATGAAAATCCATTTGCAGTTTCGTATATTCTATTTTACTCGTATGAGATATCTTTTCTATTGTACTCGTCATGAAATATCATTTTATTTGGTATTTTATTTACGAGTTACTATTCACCCGGTTACTATTCACTCTAGTATTATTCACTCGGGTATTCAGGGAATTTTTTATGTCGGAGTACTATTCACAGGTTACTATTCACCCAAATTATTATTCACCCGAATATTATTCACTCGGGTATTTGGGGTACTTTTCATATTGGGGTACTATTCACGGGATACTATTTACCCAAAAAATATATTTCTTTTCTGTCCAAATTATTTTTGGTACATGAATATTATTCTTGAATTTTACTCTACAAAGCAGTATCATGTTGACAATTAAGACGTTATTGATTTCTGGATAAATTAAATTATAAATCTTTAAAATTTATCCTTGAACTTGTTTTATTAAATTATTATGTCATTGTCATCATCCTCATGTTTATATTGTGATGAAATTCATCTTTGGCTTACGTGCAGAGATGGACTTGGTATAATTATGACCAGGGATTATTCGGTATAATCATGACCGTAATATGACGAATGATGTGGTGAAAGTCATCATTGGACTGTAGTTCATTAATGGACAGTTGTTGGTATGATTATGACTAGGGATTATTCTGTATAACCATGACCATTAATGATTACATGAATATCCTTGGCCGTGGTGCATGGATGATTTGATTTTATTTATTAAGCTAAATCTCAACGATAAAGTTGATAAAAAAACTTTTTAAATCATAGAAGATAATAGATTTTATACTCTACTTGACTCTTCTAATGGATTGCTTATTCCGCTGCAGTTGTTGATCTAAAACTTGTTGTCTATTATTATTTATCAGTTGTTATACTGTTGAAGACTAATGATAATTTATTATGCATTATCTTAGTCATAATATTTCTTACTAGACTAGTTGAGCTCACCCTTTCTTTCACTGTTCTCTTTAGGAAATGAGAATATAGTTGGGACTGGTCGGGGAACGGATTGACGGTCCAGATGGTTATTTTAGTAGTCCTCACTATTCTATAAAATAGTGTGACAATAAATGTAATGAGGACTCCATTGAGTGTGGATATTGTCTAGGAGACGATATTCTTGTTAAAACTCTCAGCTATGTTTTGTCATATTTTATACGACTGTTGTATAATTAAGTTTGTATTTGAATTTTGAACCATGTATTTGGTGACCCAAGATGGGTGATGTATACTTGTTTTGGGGGCGTCACATAAGACCCCAACTTTTTAATGAATAAAATCAAATTTATTTTATTTATTAGTTTGAATAATAAAATGTTAATTTGATATAATACTTTGGTTATGGGTGAAATGTGCAAATTTTGCAAAATAAGCAAGTGGTTATAAAGTATACATTTTGTCGGGGAATATTGTTGCCTAAATTTTTAATAGCACTTTACCACGCAAGTATACGCGTTCAATTGTAATATTCAGCAAGCAAGGATATCGTTCCCACGAGGAAATAGACTAATATTTATCAATTACTAACTCTAATGCAATTAATCTTATTTTAAACTAAGAAAATTTTGTTTATGATTTGAAATTTAAACTTAACAAACTAATAATTAAAATCAAAATTTCACAAGAATAACTGCAGATTTAATAGGTTAAAATTACAACTTCCCTTGGTATTTTATTCAAACTAACTTACTTCCCATTTAAAATAAATCAATTAATATGAATTGTTATCCAAGAATGCTTTATGAATATTCACGCACTTCTTCCAAAGACACGTGAACAAATCCTCCTAAATCCAATCTTTAAGATGCGGAATTACAAGGAACACCCTAATTAATAAACTCACTATATTCCTATGTGAATCAAGTTAATTAGGGTTTTACGTACAAATTCTTTCAATGGATACAAAAGACACATAGGTATATTTCTATCCTACACGCTAATCATATTAACCCTATTCAGATTATATGAACAGATGTTATCATATCCAGATCTCAATCTATACTCCATCTTCCAATTTTATATAGATTATCACAGTAATTGTTGGCCAAACAATTAATCAATAAACATAAGATATAATAAATAATTCAATAAAAACCAACTTCCATTCAATGGGAAGCTTGCAATTTAAACTACATACCAAGTTCCGTTGCAATCTTAATTAAAATTTAGTTCATGATAATAATAAAGAAAAACATCATCCAAGTTAATAAACCAAACATCCCAGATAATTACAAAAGATAAAACTAGAGAAGAGAAGAAGAAACTCTGAATTTGCTCTTAAACTCTCTCTTAGATCTTCAGCCATTGCAATTCTCCTTCGTGCTTTTCTTCCTTGTTCTCTCTGCAAATCTCTTGAAAAATTGATTGATTCCTTGCAAAATTCGTTCCTCTCCTTTTTTAGAGTCATCTCCTATTTGTATTGGTCTCAGCCCTCATTCAGACTCCTATTTGGCTTCAAAAACCCACTTGGCAGCAACAAAACGCACATTATTACGCACTAGAGCGCCTAGGCGCTCATCATAGGCTATTTTCAAGCGCCTAGGCGCTTGACCAGGACCACGTAATTACAGAAATGCCATTCAGCTTTAATTTTCATGATTTTTGACCTTTTTCTTCTCCGAAATGACCAATTTGTCCCTCCAGCTCTAACCTGCAACAAATAAACACAAAACACATAAAAAGATCCTAAAAAACAATTAAATGTAACAATAATTAAGTTTAATAATATCGAATTCATAGGTATAAAACCTACTCATCAAATATTCGTTTGGTCATGGAATATTCTTTCTGTCGGGAAATATTCGTATGACGGCGCATCCATTGGGGGCCCCATAACGGATAACTGTCGAATGAAGAAAACGACAAGTTTGAGTTTTTATAAATAACGGCGTAATGGTTACCGTTAACACTGTTGGAATACCCGGTGGTTAAAATACAGTAATACGCGTGGTTGCACAGTAGCACACGGTATTGCACAGTATTTTTGAAATTATTAATTCTTAAGTAAGAAGTCGCTACTCAATAATTGTTACAGTAATTACTGTTCATTATTTTATTTTACTGGTTCAATAATTGCTGCGTTTATATTTTATATTATTATTATTTCAATAATTGTCACTGCACAGTATCTCCATTGTAAGACCCCAACTTTTATGAATAAAGAATAATTTTCTCAAAATATATTTTTGAATATTATGGTGTGGATTTGATATAATTTTATAGTTGTGAGTAATATTTATAAATTTTGCAAAGTAAGCAAGTGATTATATAATATTCGATTGGTCGAGGAATATTCGTTTTAATAGGGAATATTCGTACGACGGCATAATCATTGGTGGACCCTACAACGGAAGTATTGTCGTAGTTAAAAAATGACATAATTATCTTTTTATAAAAATAACGACAAAAGTGTTACCGTTAAAACTGTTGAACTACCCGATAGTAAAAGTACAGTAATACGCGTGGTTACATAGTAGCACACGGTATTGATTATTGATGCTTACGTGAGAAGTCACTCAGTTATACTCAATTATTACTATAGTAATTGTTGCATCATATCTCTCATATTATTGATTTAATTATTGTCACAGTATAATCTACATAATATTTATTATTATTAAATCGATAATTGAGACGACAAAGTTATTTATATTATTATTTGTAATATTGACAATGTCTAGAAGTTCTATCAAGGAGAGGTTTGGTCACCTAATGGCGCGCCAATAAGGAGAAATCCTTATCGGAATGCCCCCTCTTTCCTGGAAACAGCCTGGTTGTTAAATATTGTGAGTTATAATATTAATGATTAATAAGTTGTGTTTATTAAAGATGAAATTGATAGTTCCATTGTGTTGGGATTATTAGTGTTAGTGGAAATCGACATTTATTTCGATAATAATTGATGTCTTGAGGTTATATTGACCAATCGGGTAATTAATCGGATAAATAAGTAATTAATTGTTATTATTTCAAATGTTTATAACTATTTGTTCACATGTGTGTACAATTGATTCACATTCATGTACTGTGAGGGGAGGTGGTGCAAGATTGATAATACTTGCATGACTAAATTAAAAATGGAGGTATAGTTGAAGGTACTATACTGTAATTAGTTTTTTTACATGATTATACTATTGAGTCACGTGAATGAACTATTAATTCACATTATTTACTATTAGGGGAGGTGGTGCAAGTTTGATAATACTTGCAGGACTAAATTAAAAATAAAAAAAAGATGAAGATATTATACTGTAATATTTTGAGCCCCAAAACGTGCAATTATCGAAACTATATTTTTCTATAAATATAAGCTCATTCTTCCTTCATTTCTCACCAATTCACAAAAGCTTTAGAGCAATTATTATTGAGAGAAAGAAGAAGAGAAGTCTGCTACCTCACTATTCCAATATCCAGTTTTTCTAAGGTAAGGGGTATTATTCTTTCGTATTCATGAAGAGCGTTATTTTCTTTTAATACTCATAAGGGTTGTTATTCCATTCTTTATTATTATGTTGGAATAACCTGTCTATCCGAAGTACCACATACATGGTTAAATTCTTCTGTTATTCTATTCTTTATTATTCTGTTGGAATAACCTGTCTGTGCGGTCTATCGCATGCCTGGTGAATTCTGTTGTTATTTCATTCTTTATTATTCTCTTGGAATATCCTGTCTGTGCGGATTACGCATGACCTGGTTCCATTCTTTATTATTATGTTAGAACATCCTGTCTGTGCGGATTACGCATGACCTGGTTCCATTCTTTATTATTCTGTTAAAATATCCTATCTGTGCGGATTACGCACGCTTGGTGAATTCTTCTGTTATTCCATTCTTTATTATTATGTTGGAATGATCTGTCTACGTTGATTATCGCATGGCGACAAAAATCTATTTGCGGTTTCATATATTCTATTATACTCAGTTGATTAAAGTTTTGGCTTCTATACTTCATGAAATTAATGGAATATCCTTGATATTTGCGCTTCATCTAGTATCTTTTCATGGAAATATTCTTCTGATCATTCTTGAATTTTACTCCACAAAGCAGTATCATGTTGACAATTTAGACGTTATTGATTTCTGGATAAATTAAATTATAAATCTTTACAAATTTATCCTTGAACTTGTTTTATTGAATTCTTATATCATTGTCATCATCCTCATGTTTATAATATGTTGAAAGTCATCTGTGGCCTGTAGTGCATAGATGGACTTGGTATGATTATGACCAGGTTTATTCGGTATAATCATGACCACAATGTTACAAATAATGTGGTAAAAGTTCTCATTGGCCGTAGTGCATTGATGGACAGTTGTTGGCATGATCATGACCATTGATGGATACACGAATATCCTTGGCCCGTAGTGCATGGATAATTTGTTGTCGTGATACTAATGAATATCCTTGGCCGTAGTGCAGGGATAATGTGGTTTATTTATTAAGCTGAGTCTCATCGATAAAAGTGATGAAAAACCTTTTAAATCATAGAAGATAGTAGATTTTATTCTCTACTTGACTCTTCTAATGGATTGCTTGTTCCGCTGTAGTTAAACTTGATGTTTATTATATTTTATCAGTTTAACACTGTTGAAGGCTAATGATAATTTATTCTGCATTATCTTAGTCATAATATTTCTTACTGGGCTAGTTGAGCTCACCCTTTCTTTCACTATTCTCTTCAGAAAATGAGAACGTAGTCGGGACTAGTCGGGGAACGGAGTGACGGTCCAGATGATAGCATTAGTAGTCCTCACTATTCTGTTAAATAGTGTGACAATAAATATAATTAGGACTCCATTGAGTGTGTATATTTTCTAGATAACAATATTCTTATTAAAACACTTAGATTATGTTTTTTCGTATTTTACACGGCTGTTGTATAATTAAATTGTATTTGAATTTTGTACCATGTATTTGGTGACTCAAGATGGGTGATGTATACCTATTTTGGGGGAGTCACCGTTGGTATCAAATCAATAATTCATATTATTTGAATAATATTATTAGATAGCATTATTGACAATTTCTAAGGAAGTTCTGACTAGGAAAGGGGTTTGGTCACCTAATTGTGCGCCAATAAGGAGAAATCCTTATCGGAAAGCCCCCTCTTTCCTGGGAACGACATGGTTGTCATAATTATGATTCTGTAATATTATTTGTGAATAATTAGTTATTGATTTATATGATAAGGAAATATTTATTTTATGTGGATATAAATGATGGATATATTTATTTTATGTGGTTATAAATAAATGAATTAATGCTGGGGTGTGTTATCAGTATTTTGTCTAAATTGAGGTTTTGAAAATCGTCCGTATGTAGATTTCGGTCATTTTTCGTTTAGAATTTGAAAAAAACTTAAACTTACAAAGTTGTAGAGAATTAAATTTCCAATGGAAATCACATGAGATTCAATTTTTTCTGATAAAAGGGCTATTTATTATGAATTGTTGAATTATCAGAAAATAAAATGTTTTTATTAAAAATATGATGGGCCCCACTTTTGGTTGGTGAGTAATGAAATGTGCTGGAATATATTTTCAAAAGTGGTGGGCTTGGATAGTAGCAGGTAAAGCTATCACGTAGCAGGTTAGTCTGATGTGGCGTTCTAAGCATTTTCTTATAAATAAGGTGCTTAGTTAGAATTAAAAATCACACCAGAAACAAGTTTTCTTTCTTTCTCTCTCTATATTATTGAGCGTATTTTATGAGTATTTAGATACTTTGTGTGTTGCTATTAATCAGTGTAAGTTTCTTTCAGCCTTATACCGATATTCCGATCAGAAGTACTGATATTTTGAGGTAAGGGATGTTATTTTCTTTCTAATGATGTTATTCTTTCAATATCATTATACCGAAATATTGGTATAAATTTTATTATGGAATTTCTACCTTTTTGTGTCGTGGTTACTATTCACGTATACGACACTATTCACCGAAAAATGAAATTTTCTCTTTTTTGTCCAAGATGTCTATTATGGTTACTATCTTTGATTGTATCCATGTTTTGATCTTTATTTTTGAATTCTGCTTCACAATTGGTTATTTTGGAGTATTATTGAACTTGGATAAACTGTAATACGAATCCTTAATATTTGTCCTTTTGTCTCATTGGATTTGTTTTCTTTAAGATATTTTTCATCATCCTCAGTCCTAAGTAATGATATTATTGAATATCTTTGGCCTGTAGTGCAAAGATGAATGATTACCTAATGAATATATTTGGTCCGTAGTGCAAAGATGAACAGGTGTTGAGATGAACATGACCAACTAGTGATACAAATGAATATCTTTGGCCTGTAGTGCAAAGATGAATATTTGATCCAAGATGTATATTAATTGATGTTAAAGGGATAAAATATTGATGATGGACTTTTAAATCTTAGAAGATAGTAGAATTCTTTCTCTACTTGACTCTTCTAATGGATTGATGTTTCCGCTGCAGTTGTTGATCTAAAACTTGTTGTCTATTATATTTTATTAGATTTTTTCATGTTGAAGACTAATGATAATTTGTTGTATATTATCTTAGTCATAATATTCTTTATTGAGCTAGTTGAGCTCACCATTTTCCTTTTTGTTACATTGTTCTTCTCAAGAGGAGAGAATTTAGCAGAAACTAGCCGGGGTATGGAGTGATGATTCAAGATAGTTGTTTTAGTAGTCCTCACTATTTTGTAAAATAGTGTATCAATAATTGTAATGAGTACTCCTTTTGAGTTTGTATACTGTCTATTAGACAATATTTGTATTCAAACTCACAGTATATGTGTTGTCGTATTTTGCACGATAATTGTATTATTGAAGTTGTATTTGTTTATGTACCATGTATTTAGCGACTCAGAATGGGTGATGTATACCTATTTTGGGGGAGTCATATAGCAGGTTAGTCTGCTATGGCGTTCTAAGCATTTTCCTATAAATAAGGTGCTTAGTTAGAATTGAAAATCACACCAGAAACACGTTATATATATATATATATATATATATATATATATATATATATATATATATATATATATATATATATATTATCGAGCGTATTTTGTGAGTATTTAGATACTTTGTGAGTTGCTATTCAGTGCAAATTTCTTTCAGCCTTATACCTGATATTTCAGCCGGAAGTACTGTTCTTTTGAGGTAAGGAATGTTATTTTATTCATAATGATGTTATTCTTTCAATATCATTATACCGAAATATTGGTATGGATTTTATTGTGGAATTTCTACCTTTTTCATGTCGAGGTTACTATTCACGTATATGACACTATTCATGTATACAACACTATTCATGAATACGACACTATTCACAGAAAAAAAAATGAAATTTTCTTTTCTTTGTCCAAGTTGTCTATTGTGGTTACTATCTTTGATTGTATCCATGTTTTGATCTTTATTCTTGAATTTTACTCCACAATTAATTATCATGGATTATTTTTGAACTTGGATAAACTTTTGTACGAATTAATCCATAATATTTGTCATTTTGTTTCACTGAATTCGTTTTCTTTAAGATATTTTTCATCATCCTCAATCCTAAATGATGATATTACTGAATATCTTTGCCCTGTAGTGCAAAGATGAATGATTAACAGATGAATATCTTTGGCCTGTAGTACAAAGATGAATATGTGTTGAGATGAACCTGACCAACTGGTGATACAAATGAATATCTTTGGCATGTAGTGCAAAGATAAATATTTGATTCAAGATGTATATTGATTGATGTTACCGGGATAAAATATTGATTATGGACTTTTAAATCTTAGAAGATAGTAGAATTCATTATCTACTTGACTCTTCTAATGGATTGTTGTTTCCGCTGTAGTTGTTGATCTAAAACTTGTTGTCTGTTATATTCTATCAAATTTTTCCCTGTTGAAGACTAATGATAATTTTTTTGTATATTATCTTAGTCATAATATTCTTTACTGGGCTAGTTGAGCTCACCCTTTTCTTTTTTGTTCCATTTTTCTTCTCAGGAGGTGAGAACATAGCAGGAACTAGCCGGGGTATGGAGTGATGGTTCAGGATAGTTGTTTTAGTAGTTCTCACTATTTTGTAAAATAGTGTATCAATAATTATAACGAGGACTCCTTTTGAGTTTGTATACTGTCTACTAGACAATATTTGTATTTAAACTCACAGTATATGTGTTGTCGTATTTTGCACGACAATTGTATTACTGAAGTTGTATTTGTTTCTGTACCATGTATTTGGCGACTCCGAATGAGTGATGTATACCTATTTTGGGGGCGTCACATCTACTCCCTCTAGCAGCTAGCCAAATTCTTTTATGTTGGCCGGTACTCCCTCTAGCGTCTAGTCAAAATGATCGCATTTTGACTGGCCACTAGAGGGAGTACTGACCAACATATAAGAATTTGGCTTAATCAGATACTTAAAATAATTATAATTTAAATTAAAAAATATAGCTAATTAATACTCAGACTTAAAATAGTTATAATTAAAATTAAAAAAATATAACTAATTAATACTTTACTCGCTAATTGATTCTCAAATATAAAGAATTATAAAATGAGTAGTAGACTAATATAAGGAATAATACTTGACTAGGTAATTTGGGAGTAGTAGTTGAATACTTGATTTTTGAGTATGAATATAATATAAACTAATCATTATTTCTTATATGGATTATCAATAATACTAATTAATAAAATAAGTATGTATAAGGATAATTACTGATTATCGCCTTATAATTTTTAATTATAAATAAGAAATAGTGATTGAGTTTATATTATATTCCTACACAAATAAATTACTTATTCAACTACTACTCCCAAATTACCTAATCAAGTATTATTCCTTATATTAATCTATTATTATAATTCTTTATATTTGTGAACCAATTAGGGGGTGAAGTATTAATTAGCTATATTTTTTTAATTTAAATTATAACTATTTTAAGTCTCTGATTAAGTCAAATTTTTTTAAGTTGACCACTACTCCCTCTAGTGGTCAGTCAACACACGGTCCTTTTGACTGACCGCTAGAGGGAGTAGCGGTTGGGCCCAATCCAACCCTTTAGAGTCAACCCCTTAAATCTTCCATCGGACGACAAGAGATGTGTTAGCACAGCCCTTTAAATCTTCTATTAGATGACAAGAGATGGGTTAGCTGGAATAATGCTCATAACTAACTCAAACTATGAATTATTTTCCTATATATATATATATATATATATAATTTCCACACACACCCACATCACATTCACCCACCTAAAAATAAAAAAATCGAAAGCTCATAGAAATCAAAAGTCAAGAGTTACACACAATGAACCCAAATAAAGTACACTTAAAAATTCTCTACTTTTTTTTTCTTAAAAATAATAGAAACGCCATTAAGGATAAAATAAATTTTATATAATATTTTGTACTTGAATTATGTTTTGTGGGATAAACCCATAATATAAATACGTGGACTCATGTTGTACAAGATCGGCTGAATAGTACTTTCACGTAACACAATACTTTCGCCGACGATTGTACCTTCCCCTCCATCTGGTCCCACATATTTGGCCCCATCCCATAAGAGACAAAATTAGCCGAGTTGACCGTCGACACGGAGGACCACTCTCCCCATCTGAACTATTGAAATCATAAACGGGATCGCATAGGCCAACCGTCGGTGACCATAGGTATGGTAATTTAACCCGTTCCCACGGTGATCTCTGGCTAGGGTTCAAGAAAGAAGGTTTCTGATAATAGAAACCTTGTCCTCAAGGACAATCCGGCGGAAGAAAACTTAATTTTAGACTAAATATAGTCTAATATTCATATTTCTCTCTAACGGTCTCACTAAATTTAATACATGAATTTTTTCGGTAAAACTGATGAACTATATCAACGAACTAGAATTTTCTAAATTATAATTTTAAATATATTTAAATGAGAGTGTGAAAGAATGATTGGTGAACTATATTTTATTAATTAAATATAATATAATCTTTTAATATTATAGTATATGATATAGTCTGAAAGAATTGAAAATTATCTCATGGATTAAATCTGCCTGATTAAAGATGCTCTAAATGCAGGAAATCTAGCATGAAGAGCCGACCAACTTTACCATGTAGCTTTAGTTGGCAAAGGTTTGACCAAAACTTCATCAAGAGCAGCATTATGCTTCTTACCAACCTGCGATCCAAAACAGCAAAAGGCTCAATGACAAACTGGTCATTCCCATCCACTAGAGGTAATATAGGGGATACTTGAGCTGAAGCACCAATCTTTTTCTTCAAAGGGCACACATGAAACAATGGATGGATATTAGCAGCAGCTAGTAATAACAATCTATAAGCCAAGTAACCAAATTTATTTGTCTTTTTAAACATAACTTTTATAACTTACAAATTTTGTAAGGCTCAAATAAAATGCACCAATAATAATAAAATGTATTCAGAAGTATTTGCAAGTCCGAACACACTAAGGGGTGTTTGTTTAGAGCTGAATGGAGTTAAATCTAAATGGTTAAATCAGTCAGTGTGTTTGTTTTGGTCTAAATGGCTGAATCGGTAAGATAGACTAGCTGAATGGCTTAGTCAGAATGAGCAGCTGAATGAAATAAAAAAAATTAAATTTTTTTTAACTATTATATTAAGTAATATTAAATAAATTTACAACAATTTTGAATTTTTTTAGAGGGGGTAAAATAATAAAGTTTTGTCATTTAGATGTTTCAGACATGTCAATTATCAAACAGTTTTTTCATTCAGATTCAGATTCAGCTCATTCAGATTTAGATTCAGATTTATTCAGTTTTTATCAAACACCACCTAACACATTATAAAAGCTAATAGCTGAAAAAAGTTATTCAATTTAATTAGGAAAGAATTATTTCTACATCTATATTTGATATTTTCAAATGCCTGCATATTAGTCGATAAAAATTCAACATATCAACATATGTGAACGATACGTATAAAAATATTAAATATTGACGTGAACACGAATCTTGTATGTGATCTTAAGAAAAGAACACATATATAACAAGACAATTGTTAAATCCACAACAGAAATTATTATTTCCACAACAAAAGTGTTGTTATAGATCCTATAACGACAGTTTTTACCGTCGCTATACATCTACATCGATATTTTTATTATGAAAATAATAAAAAATATTGTGGATTTAACAATTACTATATAACAAAGGAAAAACATACATGCTATCTGCCACGACTGTGTATTGTCGTCCATAATTTGATTGTATTCTAGTTGGTGTTTGGTAATCTTCTTCTTTCTCCTCCTTCACATTTTCACTTATATATAGAGAGAAATATCACTCTGTTTAAGGACATAAAGCTTATATATACATATATAGTATTAAGGAAGAAATTGTTTGATTTAAGGTGAAGGGATTGGGTATTTGTTTGGCGGTAGTTTCGAGGTCTACCCCCTCTCTCTCTATATAGTCTACCTGCTAATAATCCAAATTTAGTTATATACAGGTCACCAACACAAATACATATCTGGGGACCTGGAGTTGAAGCAGAAATTAAACAAAATCCCCTTGGCGTTTTTCTTCTAAAATACCATGATTGAAATTGGGAGGAAATAATTTTCTTCTATTTTCAAACTCTTCCCTTTGCCCAGCTAGCTAACTATATAAGATTGTGTTCATGTAGATGCTTTGAAGGAGAAGAAATTAATGGCTTCTAATCCTTTAGAAATGAAAGAGCCAAGCATCGATACGGATAAGCTCAGCTACGAAATCTTCTCTATTCTGGAAAGCAAGTTTCTATTTGGTTACGATGATCAGAAGCTATGGATCCCCAAACAAATTTCGCCGGCGAACGAACTGCCGAGATCGGAAGCGGTGCCCGTTACGCCGGCGGTGACGAATATCGATGCCGGCGGTGACGAATATCGATACCGGCGTACAAGCAATTAAGAATCAGAGAGGTAAAATATGTATACTAAGCATCGACGGCGGCGGAATGCGAAACATTTTGTCCGGAAAAGCCCTAGCTTACCTAGAGCACGCGTTGAAGGAGAAGTCCGGGAATCCTGAAGCTAGAATCGCCGATTATTTTGATGTTGCAGCCGGTACCGGCATCGGAGGAATTTTCACGGCGATGCTGTTTGGGACTAAGAATCACAGCTGTCCGATTTTCAAAGCGGAGGATACGTGGAGGTTCATGGCGGAGCAAGGTAAGAAATTCTACTGGAATGGAAAGGGCGGAGGTGGCGGAAAGTTTTTTCGGCGGATAATCGGCGGAGGAGCGACCACGAATGCGACGGCGAGAATGGAGAAAGTTGTAAAAGAGGTGTTCACGGAAAACGGACGGACTTTAACGTTAAGGGATACGTTAAAGCCCGTTTTGATTCCCTGTTACGACTTATCAAGTTCAGCTCCGTTTCTGTTCTCGCGAGCCGACGCGCTAGAAACGGATAGCTTCGACTTCCGGCTTTGGGAGGTGTGCCGCGCCACGTCAGCTGAACCGGGTTTTCTTGGACCGGTTTGCATGAAGTCCGTCGACGGCAAGACGCGGTGCGTAGCGGTCGACGGCGGTCTGGCCATGAGTAATCCGACGGCGGCGTCTATAACACACGTGCTGCATAACAAACAGGAGTTTCCATTTGTCCGGGGAGTGGAGGACATTTTGGTACTTTCACTTGGGACGGGTCAAGTTCCGGAAGGAAGCTACGACTTTGACCAACTGAAAGGATGGAAGGCTAAGGACTGGGCTCGGCCCCTGGCTCGAATTTCCGGCGATGGCTCGGCTGACATGGTTGACCAATCTGTGACCATGGCTTTTGGTCAGAGCTGTAGCAGTAACTACGTCCGTATCCAGGTAAATTTTTGGCCTTAGTTCTAACGTGCGCCGGGTGTATTCAATTAGTTATACTTGCATAGTTGCATATAAAACTTGTATGTATTATACTCTCCCAGTAAAAAAACAGAAAATGACTGAAGTCTATATTTGTTTTTAAATTAATGGACTTCACTTAAATACTTTTGAAGACACAATAACTTTGTATATAATTTTATTTTATTTGAGAAGATAATATTTTTATTTGTTTAAGTTATCTTTTAGGAGAGGAAATGAGTATATGTTTTGTAAGGTACATTACATTTATTATTGGATTTGTCTTTTACTTGCTTATGACATTTTTGGATTTTCCGTTTTTGCCACTTTGAGTGCATGGGACAGGCTGGTGCCTGGCAGGAGAGAGAAGGGGTTTAAGAGGGGGTTTGGATGTCTCTTTGCTTGGTAGGATAGGAATGTTTGAAGCTATCGTGAGTCGGTGGCATTGTGTTGTTTTTGTCTCTACTGTAGAATTGATGAAGGGAATTTTGCATACAAAATAGCCAATAGAAGCAAATAGGCACGCAGTTGTGGGGTTTGGTTGTATGTTAGCCAAACTTGAAGTACCCATTAGGATATTAGAGAAAATATACAGATACATACATTTATATGGGAAGTGGTTAGCATGTATTTTATTTTTGCTTAAGTTGTTCAATTGGTCAATAGAATGCTGACACGCAGGCGAGACTCTATGTGTGTCAACATTTATTGACCAATTGATCAGCTTATCAAAAAATAAACTTCATGCTAACCGGATCCATTTATATATATATAATTCTTGTTTATCAATCATAAGGAAATGATTTTGTGAAAATAACTGCAATTAATGTATCTTATATTCTTGGCATGTCCCAAGGTAAGTGTCAAAAAACTCCACAGTGGAGGTATTGATATTTGTAAGACTGTAATATTTACTTTTATATTTAATAATTAAGGAAGTTTATTGTATTTGGAAGTAGTTGCTTTCAATGTATCAAAGCTGCTTTTTCTTTCCAGATTATGCAAATCTTGCAAGTAACAGATATTGACCCAAAAACTTAGGATTGCTGACACGTAAAATTCCTTCTCGTTTTTTTGTCCTTTTTCCTTTCTTGGTTGTTTAGGATACTTCATTTCTAGTTTTATTACTTAGAATTTATTGCTTTCATGAACTAAAGTTCACCCAATTACTTCACATCCATAGAAACCAATTATTTTGTTTTTTATTTGTTTTTGTGATAAATATCAAGAAGAAGGAAATAGCTAGTATTTTCGTTGCTTAACCTACTACCTGTTGCAGGGTGGCCCCATGGCCACTTGTGATTAGTTCTCTGGAAAGAAAAATTAAGAATAAAAACAGTTGTGCCTTTGCTTATCAAGGCGGAAACTTTACCATTATTGAGTAGGATTTTGAAACTGTTGTGGAGCACCACTCTGGTGAACCTAATTATCAACTTAGGAAAGGCATGGTTTCCATAATTAGTATCTGTTTTTAGCAATGATTCACATGAGTATATCAATATAGTGAATGATACACATTGTGTGCTGGCAAAATTGGACCAGTACTTGGTCTTTTGATTTACTACTATTCTTGCTTTGACACCTACTGCTTGCATGAAAGGTGGGGCTCCTGTTTTTGGTATGGTCTTGCCTTTGATCATTCAACACAAGGGATATTTTTCCTTTCCTCCTTAATTGTACAATTCAGAGCTTATATGAGCCTTTTGATTCCTGTTCTTTAGTGCAGTTTGACAGTGTCTCATGACTAATACATTACATGTTTGAAATTTTTTGCTACCAACTACCGTATTTCCATTTTGAGACTATATTCCAACTCTGCAGAGATGCAATATTACAAGTTATGTAAATGGAAAAATTGGACAATAAAGTCTAAACAAGAAAGATGTTCCAATTTCTTTGCATTAAGGTATTTAATCACTTTTTCGGAATAATAAAGGTAAATGCTATCCGAATTGCATGGGTGTTTCCGGTTTTCAGGATTATGACATTTATTTATGTTGTGATGATAAACACTTTAATTTCATGATTACAAACTTTCTGGTTAATTAGTTTTGCTGTTTTGGTCTCAGCATTATTATATCATTAGTAGACAATTCAAAGATGGAACTTTACACTGGCTAATTTGGAGTTTTAATGGCAGGCAAATGGATCCAGTTTGGGTCGTTGCGGTGCCAATGTGGACTCAGACCCTAGTCCCAGAAATGTAAAAATGCTCACAGAAATAGCCGATGAAATGCTGAAACAGAAAAATGTAGAATCGGTGTTGTTTGGTGGTAAGAGGATCGGAGAGCAGAGCAATTTTGAAAAAATCGATTGGTTTGCTGGAGAACTTGTATTGGAGCATCAGAGGAGGAGTTTCCGGATAGCTCCCACTGTTGCATTTAAACAAGCTACCCAGATACCCACTTAGTAAAATTCTCTAAAACTTTCACTTGTGGTAAATTTTCTTTTTACTCTCTTCTATATATTTTATTCATTTTGCACCATCACATAGTATGAACTTTCTCTTTACTAGTATAGAATCTACATGCTAAACCTGCTCCACCTTATAATTGAATCACATTATCATCAATCCATTTGTTTTACTTATTATTTCTTTTGCCACAAGATGTTGGTATTGTCTACTTGTGCACTTGTGGGGTTCCTCTTATTGTCATTTTCTTTGTTGTTTCAAATATTAAATAATATAACAGAATAACAACTGGTTGTTGCTACTTGCTAGTACTGTAGTACATAGCAAAATAGGAACTTATTTAGATGAATAGGTTATATGGAGGAGAAAATCCCCCCCCCCCTTTGTTGTCGGGCCACCGACACTAAATTCTTCTAAGAGAATGAGGGCATTTGAGTCATTTTGGCAGTTAAACCTCAGGGGGTTATGTGGCCTTATGGGAAGGAAGGGAGTCCCTTGTTGTCATTTGTGAGGGAATCATATCTTTGTGGTGCCCAAAAGACAAGATGGAGACTCTTTTTTTGCTTCCCTGATTATGTTCTATTTGACTGTTGGATAAAGTTCATTCCTTACCCTTCCAGCTTTGGGTACTTGCATGCCTGGTTACCTTTTACTTCTATTCAGAATAAACTACACCTGAAAAGTCTGAGGGTGTTTAGGTAATTTAACAAATGTTACATTTCTATTAAAGTTTAAATGAAATGAAATTATTGGGGAGGTCTTGTTGGCAGTTGCAAAGTCCGTGAACTTCTTTATGATATCAAATTGTGCACGAGGCGTAAATATTCTTGTACTCTATTTTTGTCTATTAAATAAGCTTTGTGGTCCAACTGGAAATCAATGAGATAGTGAAGAAATCAGGGTGTCACACTTCCTAATAAAGAACACAGTCCTTTGCTTGCTTTCTTTTTAATATCATTGCTCTTCCCACCAACATAAAAAAAAAATTAAATAAAAAAGTACTATAGGGCAAGAGTGTGTTGGGTGAATAAGTAATGCTTTTTAAATGTTTAATGGAGATTCTGGACAAAATTCACTTGTATTATTACTGGCCAAAATCAACAGAGAATGGTGGGTCAAAAGAAAGATTGTTTTGTTAAAAAGAAGAGAAAGTAAAAACATTATATAATATTTTTAACATTACTGCTTTTGTAGTGAATTTTCTATGCTTATAAATGACTTTAACCCCTAGAAATAGGTGACAGTTAATAGTTTAAAGTGTTAAATTGGGTATAGGTGGTTATAGTGTTGGTTCACTTGCAAGTGCTTGAACCTCTGAACTTCTTCATGGATTCTAAACCACAAGGGCAACTCTTAGCCAATAACATTCGAAATATGTAGAAGTTTGTAGCTGAAGTAGTAAATGGGATTGTGCTTCATAATTCTGCATTTGGGCTTATTGGTCATTTCAAATCAACCATCTAGCATGCCAAACCCATTTTTATAAATTTCATTTAAAATGCAGGGTAAAAAAACATTGGTTACAATTGAATACGATCTTTGGTACTTATTTTCTTCTTTTGCACTTGGTTATTTCTTGGATTACTCTTGCCCAACCTAAAAGTGATCCCTTGATGTTTTATTGTAATACAAGGTTCTTTTATGAATGCAGGGGAAGAAAAAAAAATGAGAATGGAAAAAAGAAAAGACAAGAGGATGAAGAAAAGGAATATACTAGCAAGCAGCTTTTACTTTTGAAAGAGAAGACATATATTGCAGGAGCAGGAGCAGGAGCAGGAACAGGAACAGGAAGAGGTGGTCAGCTAATTGAGTGAAAAAGATACTCAACTGTAAAAAAGAGAAAGAAGGGATGACCTTGGTGGGATTCTTTGCCTGCCAGATGACAGGCATTGTGGTGTCCACTCCACTTTTCTACCATGTCAAGGACACATCCAAAAGGCTAAAAAAGAGAGAGAATTTAATTAACTTTGAAGGTCAAAAGTAATGGAAATGGAATAGCATTTGAAAAATGTGTTCTTAACTGATGGGAACTTGGGAGGGGGGAGGGGGGAGAATGGTTTCTTTGTTTCTTTCTTTCCTTGCCAACTTGTGGTTCTTTTTCTTTTGAATGTCTGTCTTTTTCATTCTAGTACTCAAGAAACTTAAATGTTGATCGACGGAGTTGTGCTTTGGTGGGCTGCTTTTTGAAGAAAATCCCATACATACTCCAAAGTTCTGTCTTCTTTTTTTTAAATGTTTTTTTTTAGATTTTATTCCTTTTTTAAATATTTTTGTGTTTTGTTTGCCTTTTCTTGTCTTCAATGTTACTATATGGTGAAAAAGAGATCTGAGGGAGGCCTTTTTAATTTAATATTTTTTTTAATTCAAACGACCATATTCATCCGGAAGGAATTTATTTATGGATGTCAACTGGGCACTTACTGTGGGCACATCCAATTAAGAAGAAAAAGCAAATTATAATTTAGATTTTATAAATATAAATATAGGTAGGGTTCCCCTGTTCGGTGGTGGTGGTTAAATCTTTGTTTTTCTTTTTCTTTTTACTCAGCTCTGGGTCAAATTACTGTCAATTTTTAGTTGATTGTTGGTGCATGATGAGTGGGGATGGTTTTAGTGGTTAGGTTTGAGTTTCCACAAAGGGGTAGGGGTAGGGGTAGGGATAGGGGTGGGAGTGTTGGGTGGGGTTGGTGGGGTTGGGGTGGGGGGTGGACAGAGGGGTCTAGTTTCAGTCAAGTATGATGATAGAGATTATGGTGGTCTTACTTAATTTATCAATACATGTTAATAGCTTCACATCTGATTCCATAAAAGAGTAAAATTATTTGATAAAATTTTATTCGCCTTTTATCGACTCTTAATCGGTAAAAGAAAGATATAAATGTATATCATTAAGAGTTGTCTCTTAATGAAAAATTTAATTTATGGAACCTCTATATATATGGTACTCCCTTCATTCTAAAATTTAAAATTATTATTGATTTTTCAAAAGTCAATTTAAGATGTGTTTTTTAAATTTAAAAATCATTCATATGTTTTATACTTTTTAGTTATCAAATAATTTTTTAAGTTAGGATGTTATTTCACTCGAATAATCTAATTTATTAAGATATATATATTAACCATAATTGTGTTTGTTAATCTATCAATACCTCTTAATAGCTCAACATCTGATTCGATAAGAGAGTAAAGTTGTTTGATAAAATTTTATTTGTCTCATAACGTCTCTTAATCGGTAAGAGAAAGATATAAATCTATATCATTAAGAGTTGTTTCTTAATGAAAATTTTAATTTATGGAACCTTTATAAATATTGTACTCACTCCATTCTAAAATTTAAGATTATTATTGATTTTTGAAAAGTCAATTGAGATATGTTTAAATTTAAAAGTCGTTCAGATGTTTTATACTTTGTAGTTAATCAAATAACTTTTGAAGTTGAAATGTTATTTCACTTGGCTTAAATGTTTTTCTCGTCATTGTACTTTAGATCAACTTACAAAAGACTAACTAAAATTTCTTTTTCTTACAGTCAACTCACTGAACTCAAGTTTTCTTACAAAATGTTATAAAATCTATTAAATCTTTTGATTTTAAACGGAAAGGAACACATCAGCTGCAGAGGTGTAAACATTTTATTATGTGGCACATATCATTCTATGTGACCTTTGTAAGACCCCAAATTTTATGAATAAAGAATAATTTTCTCGAAATATATTTTTGAATATTATGGTGTGGATTTGATATAATGTTATAGTTGTGGGTAATATTTACAAATTTTACAAAGTAAGCAAGTGGTTATATAATATTCGATCGGTCGGGGAATATTTGTTTTAATAGGAAATATTCGTACGACGACACAATCATTGGTGGACCCCACAACGGAAGTATTGTCGTAATTAGAAAATGACAAAAATATCTTTCTATAAAAATAACGGCGGAGGTGTTACCGTTAAAACTGTTGAACTACCCGGTAGTAAAAGTACAGTAATACGCGTGGTTGCATAGTAACACACGGTATTGATTATTGATGCTTACGTGAGAAGTTGCTCAGTTATACTCAATTATTGCTACAGTAATTGCTGCATCATATCTCTTATATTATTGATTCAATTATTGTTACAGTATCATCTACATAATATGATATATTATTAAATCAATAATTGAAACGACAAAGTTATTCATATTATTATTTACAATATTGACAATGTCTAGAAGTTCTGTCAAGTAGAGGTTTGGTCATCTAATTGCGCGCCAATAAGGAGAAATCCTTATCAGAAAACCCCTTCTTTCCTCGGAACGACCTAGTTGTTAAATATTGTGAATTATAATATTAATGATGAATAAGTTCGTGTTGATTAAAGATGAATTTTATAATTCCATTGTGTTGGACTTATTTGTGTTAATATTAATTATACTAACACAAATAAGTCCAACACAATGGAACTATAAAATTTATCTTTAATCAACACGAACTTATTCATCATTAATATTATACTTCACAATATTTAACAACCAGGTCGTTCCAGGAAAGAGGGGGCTTTCCGATAAGGATTTCTCCTTATTGGCGCTGAATTAGGTGACCAAACCTCTCCTTGACAGAACTTCTAGACATTGTCAATATTACAAATAATAATATGAATAACTTTGTCGTCTCAATTATTGATTTAATAATATAACATATTATGCAGATGATACTGTAACAATAATTAAATCAATAATATGAGAGATATGATGCAGCAATTACTGTAGCAATATTTGAGTATAACTGAGTGACTTATCACGTAAGCATCAATAATCAATACCGTGTGCTACTATGCAACCACGCGTATTACTGTACTTTTACTACCGAGTAGTTCAACAATTTTAACGGTAACACCTCCGCCGTTATTTTTATAGAAAGATAATTTTGTCGTTTTCTAACTACGACGATACTTCCGTTGTGAGGTCCACCAATGATTGTGCCGTCGTACAATATTCCCTGTTAAAACGAATATTCCCCGACCAATCGAATATTATATAACCACTTGCTTACTTTGTAAAATTTATAAATACTAGCCACAACTATAACATTATATCAAATCCACACCATAATATTAAAAAAAATATTTCGAGAAAATTAAATATTTATTCATAAAATCTGGGGTCTCACATAAATACTATACATTTTTTGAGAGGTATTACAAAAAAAAGGATCACTAGAAAAATGTCCCCCTAAACTTATTGTTATTATATTGGACAAACAAACAACGTGCGAGTACCAATAAAGTCTAGTAATAAACGGTTTAGTTGTTAGTGATAATTTTACGTTTTATTTGTTATTCACAGAGAATCTTTGAGTTTTGACCTCGACATAACTACGGTAAATATTTTTTGTAGATGTTTGTGATTGTTATAAATTCAATATATTCCATCGAAAATTTGGGATACCTTATATTTCTCTGATCTTTTCTACCTATAAAAAAAAAAGAAGAGTTGTGAGTTTTTCATTGACGAAAAATAATTTATACCCCACAATTTATGAGCATATTAAATGTTTGTTGTAAGACCCCAACTTATTATAAATAAAATTAAATTTCTTCTAATTATTATTGTAAATAATAAGTTGTTAATTTGATATAATGTTTTGGTTATGGGTGAAATGTGTAAATTTTATAAAATAAGCAAGTGGTTCTAAAATATTCATTGTTGTCTGGGAATGTTCGTTTTGTCGTGGAATATTCTTTCTGTCGAGAAATATTCGTACAACAGCGCAGCCATTTGTGGGCCCCATAATGGATAACGGTCGGATGAAGAAAATGATAAATTTGAGTTTTTACAAATAACGGCGTAGTTGTTACCGTTAACACTGTTGGAATACCCGGTGGTTAAAATACAGTAATACGCGTGGTTGCACAGTAGCACACGGTTTTGCATAGTATTTTTGAATTATTGATTCTTACGTAAGAAGACGCTACTCAATAATTGTTACAGTAATTACTGTTCAATATTTTATTTTATTGGTTCAATAATTGTTGCGTTGATATTTTATATTATTGTTGTTTCAATAATTGTCACTGCACAGTATTTCCCATTATCGGAACAATAATTCATATTATTTGAATAATATTATGAGATAACATTATTGGCAATGTCTAGAAAGTTCTGTCAAGGAGAGATTTGGTCACCTAATTGCGCGCCAGTAAGGAGAAATCCTTATCGAAAAGCCCCCTCTTTTCTGGGAACAACCTAGTTGTCATAATTGTGATTTTGTAATATTATTTTTGAATAATTAATTATTGATTTATATGATAATAAAATATTTATTTTATGTGGATATAATTGATGGATATATTTATTTTATGTGGATATAATTGAAGGAAGTAATGTTGAGGTGTTTTTGTCGGAATGGAGGTATTAAAAACTAAATCACTGTTCTTGAGATATATTGCGTGAGTTATGATTTTTAATCTGACCGTTGGATCGTTGTGATTTTTGGATATGTTATACATATATAAGTTGAGTATATGTCCACAAATTTTGAACCGTTAAAAATGAACGTATAATTTGTTATGAATTTTAACAGGTGACTGAAATTAGGTTTATAAATAATTTTGGTGGAAAATTCTAGAATTGAGTGGGCCCCACTTGTGGTTGGTGAAGAAATATGCTGAATTTTATTTTAAATGTGGTGGGTGGCAATAGTAGCAGGTAAAGCCATCAGGTAGCAGGTCATATCTGCTTCGGCGTGCTAACATTTTTCTATAAATAGAGGGCTAAATTAGAATTGAAAATCATACCAGAAATATAAGCTTTCTCTATTTCTCTTTCTATATTATCGAGCGTATTTTGTGAGTATATAGATACTTTGTGAGTTTCTATTTATCAGTGCAAGTTTCCTTCAGCCTTATGCCGATATTCCGATTAGAAGTACAATTATTTTGAGGTAAGAGATGTTATTTTCTTCGTAAATGATATTATTTCTTTCAATATCATTATGCCAAAAATATTGATATGAACTTTTTTTTATCAAATTTGAAACTTTTTGTGTCGGGGTTACTATTCACGTATACGGCACTATTCACGTATACGATACTATTAACCGAAAAATGAAATTTTCTCCTCTTTGTCCAAGATGTCTATTATGGTTACTATCTTTGATTGTATCCATGTTTTGATCTTTATTCTTGAATTCTACTTCACAATTGGTTATTATGAAGTATTATTGATATTGGATAAACTGTTATACGAATCCCTACTATTTGTCCTTCTGTCTCACTGAATTCGTTTTCTTTAAAATATTTTTTATCATCCTTAGTTCTAAATGATGATATTACTGAATATCTTTGGCTTTTAGTGCAAAGATGAATGATTACCTAATGAATATCTTTGGCCCGTAGTGCAAAGATGAACAGGTGTTGAGATGAACATGACCAACTGGTGATACAAATGAATATCTTTGGCCTGTAGTGCAAAGATGAATATTTGATTCAAGATGTATATTGATTGATGTTACAAGGATAAAATATTGATTATGGACTTTTAAATCTTAGGAGATAGTGAAATTCTTTCTCTACTTGTCTCTTCTAATGGATTGTTGTTTCTGCTGCAGTTGTTGATCTAAAACTTATTGTCTATTATATTTTATCAGATTTTCCCCTGTTGAAGACTAATGATAAATTATTGTATATTATCTTAGTTATAATATTCTTTATTGGGCTAGTTGAGCTCACTCTTTTCCTTTTTATTCTATTTTTCTTCTCAGGATGTGAGAACATAGCAGGAACTAGCCGGGGTATGAAGTGATGGTTCAGGATAGTTGTATTAGTATTCCTCACTATTTTGTAAAATAGTGTATCAATAATTGTAATGAGGACTCCTTTTGAGTTTGTATACTCTCTATTAGACAATTATTGTATTCAAACTCACAGTATATATGTTGTCGTATCTTGCACGACAATTGTATTACTGAAGTTGTATTTGTTTATATACCATATATTTGGTGACTCGGAATGGGTGATGTATACCTATTTTGGGGGCGTCACAGTTGGTATCAAAGCTTAGGGATATGATCCCTGGCTGAGATGTGAGACAAGAACTAGGAGGGGAGAGTCGGGGAATTCCTTCACTAGTATGACCTTATTTGTTATTTGGTTGGTAAGTCAGAGCATATGGTTAATGTGTGATATGTTAATTTCTTAATTAACCCTTGTTTTATGGCAGTATTTAAGAATGGCAGCGGAAAATATTAACGATGGAGTGAATGAGACAGTGGAGACACCTTTAATCACCACCCAGGGGAACGTGCAACAGGAAGGAAATATTTCTCCTGTAAACAACACTACCGAACAAATGATGAATGATGGGATGTTTAGAAGTTTTTTGCAATTCATGCAAAATCAAACGAGGGAGACCCGTGCACAAAATACGGGTGGAAATGATAGCAATGTGCGGCTTGTCATGGCCAAGCAGTTCAAGGAGTTAGGACCACCAGAATTTATTAGAAAGCCGGATCCAATCAAGGCGGAAACGTGGGTCAAACAAATTATCAAGATATTCAATGTCTTGGGATACATGGAGGAACAGAAGGTTCCATTCGCTACCTTTATGTTCCACGGTGAGGCAGACTACTGGTGGGAGTCTGTGAAGCGTACCCAGCCTAGCGCACTCAACATGTCTTGGAAAACATTTCAGAAACTGTTTAATGACAAGTACTTTCCCGAAAGTATTCGTCATATAAAGGAGGTGGAGTTTACCAGACTGGAATAAAACAACATGACAGTGTCCCAGTACGAGGCTAAGTTTGCAGAGTTATCCAGGTTTGCACCTCATTTGATCGAGAATGAGGAACGAATGACGAGGATGTTTCTGAGAGGTCTAAAACTCGAGATTCGACAATATCTTATCTCTCATAAATTTTCTTTATATTCAGATGTTGTAAACATAGCTCAATTATTAGAGCGAGATAATGAGTATATTCAACCAAGGGACCACAACTAGGGTCATACCGATGACAGCGGTCATAGGAGCAATGACAACCAGTGGGGAGGAAAGCATTCAGACAAAAACAATAACCACTCTGGTGGTAATCGTGGCCATGAAAATAAAAGAAGCGAGTCGGGAGGAGATTTCAAGAAGAGAAGGTACAACAATGATAACGTGAAGACGTCAGCACAAACATCAATTGTTTCTAGGGGAGGAGAACGAGCACCGGTCATTTGTTACAAATGCAGGAAAGAGGGACACATCAGCCCATGCTGCCCATAATAATCCAAGGTGTGTTATAACTGTGGAAAGGAAGGTCATATAGCAAGAGATTGTCTAGTTACGAAACCAAGTTCAACGGGGATGGTGACTCCTAAGGCTATCCCAGACAAGTCAAAGTCGGTGGTTCCTGGAAGGGCGTTTGTCGTGACTGCCCAAAATGCGAGGAACCCAAACGAAGTGATCACGAGTAAGCTAATCATAAACTCTTACGAAGTTTATACCTTATTAGATATCGGTTCTACCCATTCTTTTATCTCTCCTACTTGTGCTCAATGTTTAAACTTGACTCCGGAGAAGTTAGACCTTGACTTATCTGTTGAGACTCCGTTAGGAGAAACTTTCATTACATTTACTTTTTATAAATCTTGCTTGATTCAAGTTGGTACCATCACATTACCTGCTGATCTTATTTTGTTGAAAATTCTTGAATTTGATTTGATTTTAGGGATTTATTGGTTAACCACTCATCATGCTAAAATTGATTGTTTTAGTAAGGTTGTCAGTTTTCATATTCCTAACCAACATGTTATGCGAATTCAAACAACCAAACCATTAAAATCAATCACTGTCATATCAAACCATAAAGCTATTCGTTTATTAAAAAATGGATGTCAAGCTTTCTTAGCCCATGTCACGGACTTGAACAAAAAAACGTCAAATTTGAATAATATTTCTGTTGTTAGTAAATTTCCTGACGTATTTCCTGAAGAACTCCCCGGTCTATCCCCAGAACGTTAAGTTGAATTCTTTATTGACCTTGAACCTGATACAAAGCTCATTTCTAAAATCCTATATCGAATGGCTCCTATTGATCTTCAGGACTTAAAGGTCCAACAATAGGAGTTGTTGGACATCGGTTTCATTCGCCCTAGTACATCTCCTTGGGGTGCTCCTGTGTTATTCGTAAAGAAGAAAGACAGGAGTATGCGATTTTGTATTGACTACCAAGAATTGAACCATGTCACTATCAAGAATAGGTATCCGCCACCTCGCATAGATGACTTGTTCGACCAGTTGCAAGGAACACAATTCTTTTCAAAGATCGATCTTCGTTCTAGATATCATCAGCTGAAAATTAAAACTGAGGATATTCCAAAGGCTGCCTTCAGAACTCGGTACGGGCATTATGAATTCTTAGTCATGTCTTTTGGATTGACTAATGCTCCTGCTACTTTTATGGATATGATGAATCGTGTGTTCAAAGAATATTTGGATCAGTTTGTTGTTGTCTTTATTGATGACATCCTCATCTATTCCAAAACCCGTGAAGATCATGAGCACCATTTGAAGCTGGTACTGTAAAGGCTTCGTGATAACAAGTTGTATGCCAAGATGGAGAAATACGAGTTCTGGCTTGAGGAAGTAGCATTCCTTGGGCACGTGGTGTCAAAACATGGAGTATCTGTCGACCCTGCGAAGATTGAAGCCATAAAAAGTTCGGAGCAACCAAAGTCAGTGACCGAAGTACGTAGCTTTCTGGGCTTAGCTAGTTACTATCGGAGATTCGTGGAAGGATTTTCTCGAATCGCTACTCCGTTAACTCAGCTGACTCGTAAAGATATAAAATTTGGTTGGAGCGAGGATTGTGAGAAGAGTTTTCAAGAACTCAAGAGAAGACTCATTTCGGCACCTGTTCTGACAATACCATCTGGTTCGGATGGATTTGTTATCTATAGTGATGCTTTAGGCAAAGGGTTATGATGTGTTCTTATGCAACATGAGAAAGTCATAGCCTATGCATCGCGACAACTCAAAGAATATAAGAGGAATTATCATACTCATGTTTTGGAGTTGGCAGCAGTTGTTTTCGCGTTGAAGATCTGAAGACACTACCTGTATGGGGAGAAAGTGGAGATCTATACGAATCATAAAATCCTCAAATACTTCTTCACCCAAAAAGAACTCAACATGCGACAACGACGTTGGCTCAAGCTGTTGAAAGATTACGATCATACCATCCAATATCATTCTGAAAAAGCAAACGTGGTAGCTGACGCATTGAGTAGAAGATCATATGCGGGTACGAGTTCAATGTTGTTAACACAAAGGTCTATTTTGTATGACTTGCAAAGGATGGAGATAGAGGTAAATGCTTCGAGTACCCACGTGATGATATCAAACATACGAGTAGAACCGACTTTAATCGATAAAGTTAAAGTTGCTCAAGCTACGGACATAGAGCTGATGCGTATGAAGAAGAAAGTGCAAGAAGGTGCTATTCCAAAAGCAAGAATCGATGAAGAAGGAATACTTCGAGTCAACTCTAGACTTTGTGTTCCTAACGATTCTGACTTGAAGCATAGAATCATGATGGAGGCACACAACACTGCAATCCATCATGGGAGTACTATTATGTATCATGATCTTCGACATACATTTTGGTGGAGCAATATGAAAAGAGAGATCGCGGAGTTTATCTCGAGGTGTTTAACTTGTCAACGTGTAAAGGCGGAGCATCAAGTACCAAAGGGTCCATTGCAACCACTTGAGATTCCGACATAGAAGTGGGAACACATTACTATGGATTTCGTTACGGGTCTTTCCAAGGTTTCTCAAGGCATAGATGCGATTTGGGTTATTGTTGATAGATTAACCAAGTCTGCCCATTTCTTGCCTATACGGGAGACTTATTCCCTTGAACGTCTTGCTCGTATGTACGTGAATGAGATTGTGAGATTGCATGGCATGCCAGTATCTATAGTTTCGGATCGTGACCCAAGATTCACTTCAAGATTTTGGGTTAGCTTGCAGAAAGCTATGGGCACGGATTTACGATTCAATTCAGCATACCATCCTCAAACGGACGGACAATCAGAAAGGACTATTCAAACCCTTGAAGATCTATTAAGACTCTATGTCCTAAATTTCAAAGGGAGTTAGGATAAGTATTTGCCATTGGTGGAATTCTCCTATAACAACAGTTATCAGACAAGTATAGGTATGGATCCATTTGAAGCATTTTATGGACGAAAGTGTCGCTCTTCAGTATGCTGGGACAAGGTGGGTGAAGCAAAGTTGTTGGGACCAAAATTGATACGCATAACTACAGAGAAGCTCTAAATGATCAGACAACGTATACAAACGGCACAGGATCGACAAAAGAGTTATACGGATCTTCATCGAAAGGACGTGGAATTTAGTATTGGAGATCATGTATTGTTACGTGTTACACCATAGAAGGGAGTTACAAGATTTGGGAAGAGAGGAAAGCTCAATCCATGATTTGTTGGTCCATTTGAGATTCTTGACAGAATAGGAAATGTGGCCTATAGACTCTCATTACCTCCAAGAATGTCTCGTGTTCATAATATTTTTCACATATCTATGTTTCGTAAATATGTAAAAGAGCCGAACCACATTATTGAGTTAGAACTGGACGAGATAGCCGAAGATTTAACGTACGAGGAGGTATCTGTTAAGATCTTGTATAGGAAAAAGCATGTCCAACGCACGAAGGTTATACCACAAGTTAAGGTTTTATGGAGGAACCATGCAATTGAAGAAATGACCTGGGAGTTGGAATCAGAAATGAAAGCGAGGTATCCTCACCTTTTCGAAACACCAGGTACATACGTCAATTTCGAGGATAAAATTTCATAAGGAGGGGAGGTTGTAAGACCCCAACTTATTATAAATAAAATCTAATTTCCTCTAATTATTATTGTGAATAATAAGGTGTTAATTTGATATAATGCTTTGGTTATGGGTGAAATGTGCAAATTTTACAAAATAAGCAAGTGTTATAAAATATTCATTGTTGCCGGGGAATATTCGTTTGGTCGTAGAATATTATTTCTGTCGGAGAATATTCGTATGACGGCGCAGCCATTTGTGGGCCCCATAACGGATAACGGTCGGATGAAGAAAATGAAAAATTTGAGTTTTTACAAATAACGGCGTAGTTGTTACCGTTAACACTGTTGGAATACCCGGTGGTTAAAATACAGTAATACGCGTGGTTGCACAGTAGCACACAGTTTTGCACAATATTTTTGAATTATTGATTCTTACGTAAGAAGGCACTACTCAATAATTGTTACAGTAATTACTGTTCAATATTTTATTTTATTGGTTCAATAATTGTTGCGTTGATATTTTATATTATTGTTGTTTCGATAATTGTCACTGTACAGTATTTTCTATTATCGGATCAATAATTCATATTATTTGAATAATATTATGAGATAACATTATTGGCAATGTCTAGAAAGTTCTGTCAAGGAGAGGTTTGGTCACCTAATTGCGCGCCAGTAAGGAGAAATCCTTATCGGAAATCCCCCTCTTTCCTGGGAACGGCCTGGTTGTCATAATTATGATTCTGTAATATTATTTGTGAATAATTAATTATTGATTTATATGTTAAGAAAATATTTATTTTATGTGGATATAATTTATGGGTATATTTATTTTTTATGGATATAATTGAAGGAATTAATGTTGAGGTATTTTTGTCGGAAAGGAGGTATTAAAAATTAAATCACTATTCTTGAGATATATTGCGTGAGTTATAATTTTTAATCTGACCGTTGGATCGTTGTGATTTTTGGTTATGTTATACATATATAAGTTGAGTATATGCCCGCAAATTTTGAATTGTTACAAATGAACGTATAATTTGTTATAAATTTTAAGAGGTGACTGATTCGGAAATTAGGTTTATAAATGATTTTGGTGGAAAATTCTAGAATTAAGTGGGCCACACTTGTGGTTGGTGAAGAAATGTTCTGAATTTTATTTCAAATGTGGTGAGTGGCAATAGTAGCAGGTAAAACCATCAGGTAGCAGGTCAAGTCTGCTTCGGTGTGCTAACATTTTTCTATAAATAGAGGGCTAAGTTAGAATTGAAAATCACACCAGAAACATAAGCTTTCTCTCTTTCTCTCTTTCTCTATATTATCGAGCGTATTTTATGAGTATTTAGATACTTTGTGAGTTTCTATTTATCAGTGCAAGTTTCTTTCAGCCTTATACCGATATTCCGATCAGAAGTACAGTTATTTTGAGGTAAGGGATGTTATTTTCTTCGTAAATGATATTATTTCTTTCAATATCATTATGCCGAAATATTGGTCTGAACTTTTTATCAAATTTGAAACTTTTTGTGTCGGGGTTACTATTCACGTATACGACACTATTCACAAATACGACACTATTTATCGAAAAATGAAATTTTTTCCTTTTTGTCCAAGATGTCTATTATGGTTATTATCTTTGATTGTATCCATGTTTTGATCTTTATTCTTCAATTCTGCTTCACAATTGGTTATTATGAAGTATTATTGATCTTGGATAAAATGTTATACGAATCCTTACTATTTGTCTTTTTGTCTCACTGGATTCGTTTTCTTTAAAATATTTTTCATTATCCTCAGTCCTAAATGATGATATTATTGAATATCTTTGGCTTATAGTGCAAAGATGAATGATTACCTAATGAATATCTTTGGCCCGTAGTGCAAAGATGAACATGTGTTGAGATGAACATGACCAACTGGTGATACAAATGAATATCTTTGGTCTCCAGTGTAAAGATGAATATTTAATTCAAGATGTATATTGATTGATGTTATAGGGATAAAATATTGACGATGGACTTTTAAATCTTAGAAGATAGTGGAATTCTTTCTCTACTTGACTCTTCTAATAGATTGTTGTTTCCGATGCAGTTGTTGATCTAAAATTTGTTGTCTATTATATTTTATCAGATTTTTTTCTGTTGAAGACTAATGATAAATTGTTGTATATTATCTTAGTAATAATATTCTTTACTGAGCTAGTTGAGCTCACCCTTTTCCTTTTTGTTCCATTTTTCTTCTCAGGAGGTGAGAACATAGCAGGAACTAGCCGGGGTATGGAGTGATGATTCAGGATAGTTGTATTAGTAGTATTCACTATTTTGTAAAATAGTGTATCAATAATTGTAATGAGTACTCCTTTTGAGTTTGTATACTCTCTACTAGACAATAGTTGCATTCAAACTCACAGTATATGTTGTCGTATTTTGTACGACAATTGTATTACTGAAGTTGTATTTGTTTATGTACCATGTATTTGGCGACTCAAAATGGGTGATGTATACCTATTTTGGGGGCGTCACATTTGTACCCCAAACTTAAAAACAATACATATTTACTTACACCTTAAGGTTTAATTAGTCGAACAAAATGTTATATCTGAACTTTCAATTCGTCAAAAGTTATCGTGAGTTCGTGATATCCAATTTTTTTAGTCCCAAAGACATTTTGCACCCGAAATTTTATGGCATGTTGAAGTTTGCACCCAGAATTTATAATTCTACCAACTTATATCCCATTGTTTGATTAATGAAAGAAAATGCACCTTTCCAACTTTTAACCGGTTAAAAGTAAAGCTGTAAACGAATCAAATAGTTCGGGCTCGATTCGAAAAAATACGAATGAGACTCGAATTCGTTAATAATATAATCTAAATCTGAGCATAAAAAATAATTCGAATAAAAATATGAGTAGAATCTGAATAAGGTTATACTCGACTTGTTTAAAATTCAAACTACTCGCATTCTCGATTGTGATTCGATACATATCATACATTATCTTATAATATATACAAAATTAAATCAAATTAGGATAATTAATTATTATTTTAATTTATTTTTATTTTTAATTGTAATTTTATATTTGTAAAGTGTAATAGTAAATATATTTTCTCATTTCTAAGTAAAATAACAAATTCAATTTATAATTATATTTATTATAAAGCTAGTTATTACGTGGAGACTCGAATACGAGCTTGAATAAGAAGCTCGCGAGTAGTTTGAATATAATTCGAGTCAAATACGAGTATGAATCTAATGTTTCGATTCGAATTCAAGCAGATCTCTATTCGTTTCGATTCGACTCGTTTACTCTTTTACTTAAATGTGATCAAAATTTTAAACTACTACTCCCTCCATCCCTAAATAATTGACGTTATAGGGAGTTCAAAATTTCCCAATATATTTGACGTTACCAAGTTTCTAGGAAGCATTAATTACAATTTTTCTTCTATTGCCCTCAACTGTATGAAGTATTTCATTTATCTAGACAACTATATGGAGTACATCTTTTCTTAATTAATGCAAGGGTAATTGTGGTAATACATATCAATCTTAATGACAAAATTGAAGTAATAAATGACTTCCTTAATAAGAGTGAAAACCTTCAAAACGTCAGTTATTTAGGGATGGAGAGAGTAACTTTTAAGAGTAAAACAAAGCAAACCATTAAAAATTAAATATAAAAACATTACAATTAATCAGTAAATTATGTTTGATCTCCAACTTTTTTAAAATTGGTGATATGATATAATGATAATGGAAAAATCAACATGGATTCTTACCTTAACCCATGGTACATGTTGATAAAATCTATTGGTAGGCACGGCAATGGGGATTGGCATTTTGTTTATCCAACCTACCCAGCTACTCAAATATCTCCCAACCGTCATTACTCATTTAATCGTTCTGGACCCTAATTTTTGAATATTTACCTTTGAATTTTTTCTTCAATTTAAATTGGGTTAAAATTACCATCCCTATTTGTTTGGTTATTGTATGCGAGTCCTAGAAGGGGGACATTTTTCTAATGACTTTTTTTTTTGGTTTTTTTTTGTAATACTTTTTAAAAAATGTATAGTATTTATTTCAATTTGAATTTTTATAAAAAATAGTGTTTTAGATGTAATTTGGATACATACAAGAAACAGAGTATGTACAGTCTGTACTTTCTTGTATGTATCCAAATTACACCTAAAACACTGTTTTCTATAAAAATTTCATTTAAAATAAATACTATATATTTTTTGAGAGGTACTACGAAAAAAAACCAAAAAAAAAAAGAAAAAAAAGTCACTAGAATGTCACTATAACAATGTCCCCTAGACTTAATTGTATGTGGAATGATGTATATGTTGTGGTTGATCTTGATTAGCCAAAGTATAATGCTCCTTTCTAAACACACTCTCAAACAATCATAAGTCATACCATTTGTTCCATTTGGATAACATAATTTCTTTTATCACTCTTTCTCTCTCCTCTTTTCCATTTTTTTTCTTTGAGCAAATCTTTATGTCTCCTAACATAATTTAATCATGTTTGGTATTAAATAGAGAAATACCTAACTTTGTAATGAAATGCACTTTTAAGCTTTCCCACCAATTATAGGTGTACTAATCCTCTACCAATCATCAGAGTCTCAAATTTTTGATCTCAAATCACATGACATTGAATATTTTAATAAGAATTTACTGCATTGTCAATTATATAAAATTTACCCAATCAATATTATGATAACACACCATTTAAAATACTTTTTATAATAAAATTTGAGACCCCTAATATCACCGTTTTCTTAATACTTATTCTCGAGTGTTAATAATTTTATGGATGAGTATTTATGTTGAGTGGATGAGGAAGATTTAAAACTCAACTTGGGCTTATGATAATGATAATAATGGTGATTATGACTAGTGGGTGGGGGCTCTTTTATTCTCTTCTCATTTATCCACTTTGTTTAAATAAATTAGTGATAATTAATGAATAATAAAAGATACAAAAGAATTAAAATAAATAAAATGGAATTGATAGAGAATAGACAAGAGTTGAGAGGAAAGAATTAAAAAAAAAAGGGTAAAAGGAACACCCCACACGTACGGTATAACGTGTTAGTATTATCTTAATAAAGTAGAAAATAAAATATGATTGAATTATTTGTGTAGTTTAGTCTTTACATATTAAGATTATTAGTTTGATATGATTTAACTAATTAAATATGATCTAAAAAAAATCGTTGGACCTAGCAGAATCTGCTTTTGGAAAGAAAACACTTAAAATTAGCAATGATGATGTACTTTTGGTGATATTACATTGTCAAATATGCTATTTTACTTAATCTTCATTTCATTGTTTAATTAATTATGAGATGTGCATTCAACTAATAAAGAGTCATCATTCAACACATAATGAAATATAATACTCCCTCCGTTTTAATTTATAAGATCATTAATTTCTTTTTCAAAGTTAAATTAAAATATTTTCAAACATAAAATTGATATATATCCGTTTAACATTACAAATGAATAAATCTTCTAATTAGTAGTACTTTTTAAATAATTTAGAATATTTATTATTGTATTGAATAAACTTAAGTTAATTTATATTAATTTTGAGTTTGAATGCATGTCAATTTAACTTTCGAAAAGTCAACAATAATCTTATAAATTGGAATCGAAGGAGTATATGGTGATACAGATTGTTTGGTACAACAGTATTGATTAAGGGTGTAAACGAGTCGAATCGAAGCAAACAGAGAGCTACTCGAATTCAACTCGAAATGTTGAATTCATACTCGAATTCTAATTGTATTTCAAAAATTCTAATTGTACCCAGATTTGACTAGACTCGAATTCGATCTGACTCGGATCGAATTGAATTCAAACTACTCGCGAACTTCAAATTCAAGTTCGAATTCGAATCTCCACATAATAACTAGTTTTATAATAAATATAAATATAATTATAAATTGAATTGGTTAGAAATGAGAAAATATATATATTATTACACTTTATAAATATAAATCACAATTAAAATTAAAAACAAAATAAAATAATAATAATTAATTATCCAAATTTGATTTAATTTTGTATATATTATAAGAGAACGTATAGAGTACCTAATCGAATCTGTATCAATCGAGTACGTGTTAAATTTGTCGACGCCGGAATTTTTTTCCTGTTTTGTGCTCTTTACCCTTTAGATGTTCTATGTTGATTTTTATCTTGTTTAAAGGGTGAGATTTTGGAAAAGTCCGACATATAATGTCGACGATCTGAAAAATTTATTTTTAATGATTGGGCTGAATTAGACAAAGTCGCCAGTTGATATGAGTTTGAATGGATGTATCAACTTATTCAAATTTTGAGAGATTTTTGTAATATGGCCCAATATGTGATTCTATTTAATTGGTCTGAAACTCGAGATTCATGAAGTTCTGGGGCTTGCTTAAGCGAGGGGAAGGTGTTAGGCACCCCCCGACTTCTGTGACACACGGTTACCGCTACTTTTTTATTCCATATGCACTATGTGTGTGTGTGTGTGTGTGTGTGTTTGAAAGCTTTGGTTTGAAAAGATATTTTGTGCTTTGTTTGAAAGTAGTCTTATGCCTCTTTTGCACCTATATACAACGGGTTTGATTTATTGAAAATTTCGTTTTTTAAACAAGCATATGAAATTGAAGTTTTGAAAATCTATTTTCAAACCCTTTCGCTCGCATAGGAATTGAGGCAATTTATACTTTCAATTTTATTCGGTATTCGAATTGATTTAATTTTATTTAAGATGCGAAGCATCTTTGACAGTATATAAATATATATAAGTGTCAGAATTCTTATGGGCATGAGAGCCATCAAAGTAAGCTCGAGCATCACATGCATGATTTTCACTATTTTGAAGTCTTAAATCCAGATAACCATTTTAAGGCCCCGTAGTTGCATGTACAATGGGTTGTAAGCTGACTATACAACTTAAACAAGTCCATCATTGGAACCGGATCTAGATCCATTGATTGAATTGTCGATCATGTGGCTCCTAGGCTCACATGACATCATTTCACAGCTTGCACAATGAATATATTGAAATACGCATATTTACTTCTAGACGTCGCAAAAAAAAGGATTTATCAGTTAAATCCTTGCATGTGCGTAGCCAAGCTTCCCGTTTCCTCTAAATAAAAATCTAGGGTCACGTGGTTGCTTAATATTTACAAAACTAGAAAGTAAACTAGATCTATCTAGATCTTATCCATTCTAGCTCAATGGTTCAAGTTTTACAACTTTTAAACCGGTTAGAAGCTAGATCTGACTAGATCTAGTTAATACACTTCAAATATTGACTATTTACACAACATGAACGGTTAAAAAACTATAACTATGCAATATTAACCGATATATATATATATATATATATATATATATATATATATATATATATATATATATATATTGTGACGCTCCCAAAATAGGTATACATCACCCATTCTGAGTCACCAAATACATGGTACAGAAACAAATATAACTTCAGTAATACAATTGTTGTGCAAAATACGACAACACATATACTGTGAGTTTGAATACAAATATTGTCTAATAGACCGTATACAAACTCAAAAGGAGTCCTCATTATAATTATTGATACACTATTTTACAAAATAGTGAGGACTACTAAAATAACTATCTTGAACCATCACTTCATACCCCGACTAGTTCCTACTATGTTCTCACCTCCTGAGACGAAAAATGGAAGAAAAAGGAAAAGGGTGATCTCAACTAGCTTAGTAAAGAATATTATGACTAAGATAATATACAACAAATTATCATTAGTCTTCAACAGGAAAAAATCTGATAGAATATAATAGACAACAAGTTTTAGATCAACAACTGCAACGAAAACAACAATCCATTAGAAGAGTCAAGTAGAGAATAAATTCTACTATCTTCTAAGATTTAAAAGTCCATTATCAATATTTTAACCCTGTAACATCAATCAATATACATCTTGAATCAAATATTCATCTTTGCACTATAGGCCAAAGATATTCATTTGTATCACCAGTTGGTCATGTTCATCTCAACACCTGTTTATCTTTGCACTACGGGCCAAAGATATTCATCAGTTAATCATTCATCTTTGCACTACAGGCCAAAGATATTCAGTAATATCATCATTTAGGATTGAGGATGATGAAAAATATCTTAAAGAAAACGAATCCAGTGAGACAAAAGGATAAATATTAGGGATTCATATTACAGTTTATCCAAGTTCAATAATACTCCATAATAACCAATTGTGAAGCAAAATTCAAAATAAAGATCAAAACATGGATACAATCAAAGATAGTAACCATAATAGACATCTTGGACAAAAAGGAGAAAATTTCATTTTTTGGTGAATAGTACCATATACGTGAGTAGTGTCGTATACGTGAATAGTAACCCCGACACAAAAAGGTAGAAATTCCATAATAAAATCCATACCAATATTTCGGTATAATGATATTGAAAGAATAACATCATTATGAAAAAATAACATCCTTTACCTCAAAATAATAGTACTTCTGATCAGAATATTGGTATAAGGCTGAAGGAAACTTGCACTGAATAACAACTCACAAAGTATCTAAATACTCACAAAATACGCTTGATAATATAGAGAGAGAAAGAGAGAAAACGTGTTTCTGGTGTGATTTTCAATTCTAATTAAGCACACTATTTATAGGAAAATACTTAGAACACCATAGCAAATTAACCTGCTACCTGATGGCTTTACTTGCTACTATTCATGCCCACCACTTTTGAAAATAAATTCCAGCACATTTCATTTCTCATCAACCAAAAGTGGGGCCCACCATGTTTTTAATAAAAAATATTTATTTTCGAAACTTCAATAATTCATAATAAATAGCCATTTTCTGTCCATTCCATAGGAAATTGAATTCTCTACAACTTTGTAGAAGAAAGTTTTTCCAAATTCTAAACGAAAAATGACCGAAATCCACAAACGGACGATTTTCAAAACCTCCATTCCGACAAAATACTGATAAAACACCTCAGCATTAATTCCTTCATTTATGCCACATAAAATATATCCATCATTTATAACCACAATAAATAAATATTTCCTTATCATAAAAATCAATAAATAATTATTCACAAACAATATTACAGAATCACAATAATGACAATCAGGCCATTCCCAGAAAAGAGGGGGCTTTTTGATAAGGATTCCTCATTACTGACGTGCAATTAGGTGACCAAACCTCTCCTTGACAGAACTTTCTAGACATTGTCAATAATGCTATCTAATAATATTATTCAAATAATATGAATTATTGATCTAATAATGAGAAATATTGTGCAGTGACAATTATTGAAACAACAATAATATAAAATATCAACGCAGCAATTATTGAACCAATAAAATAAAATATTGAACAGTAATTACTATAACAATTATTGAGTAGTGTCTTCTTACGTAAGAATCAATAATTCAAAAATACTGTTCAATACCGTGTGCTACTGTGTAACCACGCGTATTACTGTATTTTAACCATCGGGTATTCCAACAGTGTTAACGGTAACCATTATGCCATTATTTATAAAAACTCAAACTTGTCATTTTCTTCATCCGACAGTTATCCGTCATGGGGCCCACAAATGGATGCGCCGTCGTACGAATATTCCCCGACATCAAGAATATTCCACGAGCAAACAAATATTCCTCGAAAAAATGAATATTTTATAACCACTTGCTTATTTTTGCAAAATTTGCACATTTCACCCATAACCAAAGTATTATATCAAATTGACACTTTATTATTCAAAATAATAAATATAGGAAATTTGATTTTATTTATAAAAAGTTGGTGTCTTATATATATATATATATATATATATATATATATATATATATATATATATATATATATATATATATATAGTAAAGCAGGAAAAAGACAAATTTGAAGAGATCTTATAGCCTTGCATGAGATGGGCTATCGAACGGCTTTTGGCGCCTTTAAACTCGATTTCCACCGGTTAAAACTTGATTTGTTGCATTAGATATGTATATGAGGGTTTACAAGTGAGGTTTACAGGTTTAGAAGTAAGGTTTGAGCTGTTTTGCACTATAAGGTTCGAATTTCTCTCTTTCCCAAAACTTGTTAAATGAGCTGATAGAGGCCTATATTCATAGGTTCGGGCTTCCGCAGGTAAACATGTGGCTTCTGTAGGTACACTTGCGGAAATGCCCAGTGGGCCCAGTTGCCTCAAAGTACGTGCACCTCGATCCCTGCATAAGTTGCTTGACACCTTCATAACTTGCAATCTGAGAATCCTATGGAGATGTGTCATATCATTTCAGAAATCTCTTTTCAAGAGCTACGTAATGACATAGGGTCTGACCTTTTCCAAATCAGGGAAAATGGGTCCATGACCAAACTATCATCTTTGGGTCTTTGCAGGAAGTCCGTTGAGCTATTTTTGTATAGTTTACGCGCAGAAGTGCTGCAATGGCTCTTTGTGACCCTATCTGCAGCTGTATTGTGGTTGTTGATGTTATCTTTTCAAAATTACCTTTTTGCTCTCCCGAGGTTGTCTCTAGGGTTGATGGGGCTTTTCGCTGTCTCTCAGGGTTGTCTCCGGGATTTGATTGCAGTCGATTCTCTTCTTCCTCAAAGTTGTCTTAGAGGTTAATTTGATATTCTCTCGGGGCTATCTCCGGGGTTTGATTTGATTTTTAGACTTCCAAGGTTATCTTTTGAGAGTGAAAAAGGCATTTTTTCCCTCCTGCATAGTTAATACCTGATAGGAAAACAAAAATTCGAGTGTCTACAAATGTCCCTTTTTATCATGTTTATACAATACAATGGAATGAAAAAGATAAAGATTACTAGAAACTTGAAATATGATAAGGTATTGGTACAATACAAATGAAATGGAATAATGCAATGCAAATGAAATGATATGATGCAATGCAGATGCAATTATGTGATGCCTACGTTGGGGCTGTCTCCAACGGTGGACTTTCCATCAGTGTTGCTGATGCCGCTGGTGTTGAGTCCAACGATTTTGATTTTCATTGGTATTGCCGATACTTGTTTGATGAAGATATGCTGAGATGTTTTCTATATCTGTGTTGGGGATGATGTTCTAAAATCACCAGACCTTCCCGACATTTATGTTAATAGTTTACAACGTTCTATCATCAGGTTGATGATAATGCCCACTCGAACGGTAGTTTTTAAGGTTTTATCACCGGGTTGAATGTCGCTGCTGCGCTGGGGATGTCACCAACGGTTTAGAATACCGAATATCTCGATATATTTTCTAAAGTAGTTCTCAACGGCTTATAATTTCGTCAAACATTCTTGATATCTCCGTCGGGGATAGAGTATCAATGATTGTCACCGCTGAATTACCTCGATGCCTACTAACATGGTAGTTTACAAAGGCTGTTATCACCGAACCTTCTCGATGCTACGTTGGGTTGAAGCCAACAGTTTACAATACCAAAAAGACTGATATCTTCGCTGAAGTAGTGTTCAACGACTTAAATCATTGGACCCTTCCCTGATGCTACGCTGGATTGACGCGAACGGTTTACAATATTAGACATAACGATATCTTTGTTGAAGTAGTGTTCAATGACTTACATCATCGGACCTATCCCTGATGCTACGCTTGGTTGATGCCAATGGTTTGTAATATCATACAGACTGATATCTTCGCTGAAGTAGTGTTCAACAACTTACATCGTCGAACCCTTCCCGATGCTTTGCCGGGGATTTCTTCTATAACAAATTCTATCATCATTCCTTCTGATGAAGATAGTTTTCAAAGTTATCTTGACTTGGTTTCTCCAATGCTTCATTGAGATGATACCAATAGCTTAACTGAGAATTTCATATTCCCAGTTTTTTTGGGATTTTAGGTGTTTTCCGCTCAATCGCGTAGAACCTTTTTTTCTTAATTTAATTTTTTGGATTTTGAGAGACCTGTCGGACCTCAAATTGGATCAAATCGGAGGGGGTAGGACCCACCCTAGACTTCCGCAGGTAGACCTGCGAATTCTGCAGGTAGACCCACAAAAGGTCGCGGGTGGTTTTACACCCCCTAACCCATTCACAAGTCATTTTCAACTTGATTCCCTATAAAAATCTGAATTTCTCACTCAGATCTACTTAGTCCGGACTGTTTTTCTCGAAATCTGTCACCATATAAACTTTCTGCACACTTAAAGTAACGTTTACATCCTTTCTTTTCAAGTTTTGACCGTTAGAACGCAATATTTCATGCTTAATAAGTTAAACATAATATAACAAATATGTATGCTTATATAATTTGATAAAATTAAACGGGCCTAGTAAATGCTTGTTTTTACCATGCTGAATGTTATGATGTTAAAAAAAAACATTTTTTCAAAAGTCAATTTATACCCATTTTGGCTAGTGCAACTATCCTATTTTAGGACAAATAAGAATGAAATGTTTTTTCAATTGCATATGACAATTTAGCTACCATTGGGCTCAGTTTAATGTTATTATATGAAATGTTCATGATTTGGGTTGGTGTTCTACTAAATGGCCACCTATTCGTGCCTATGTGCATGTGGATAGTCTATTTTACAAAGGAGACTGGCGAAATTTTTTTCATGAGTCTGGGTATTTTAATGTGCATGCATGTTTAACTCTACAGGGGATGTATGTTAAAATAACATGAGTTGTCATGTTTATTTCAGGCATGATGTGATGATCGAGTCTGTGATTCGTCCTATTGATAAGTGGGTTTTATACCTACTTATTGAGTACAAATTCACGCGAACTATGCCTATCTCAAGTACTTTTTAGTGTGTTTTTGTTGCATTTCATGTTAGTTTGCATTGCATATACTTAAAACTCCTTTTGGGTGAAAAAGTGCAGGAAACAGCCTAATTTGGTGGAATTAGAAGGCATGAGGCGAATGGATGCATGAGCGAGGCACAAGCTGCGATATGCGAGGCATGAGGGTCAAGAAGCAGAAGATTAAGCTGGATGGATGAAGGAAGAAGCAGCAAAACAGATCAGTGCAGCAGCAGAACAAGAACCCAAAAGTGCAGAAGCTGCGAGGCCGTGCGGCAGGACAAACATGGTAACGCACGCCCGCGCGAGAACCCGGCTGGAGATCATGACACACTGCAAGTTGCGCGCCCGTGTGAGAAGTACACTTGGGGAGCGCGCGGCCACGCGCGATGCTGATTTATGCTGATCTATTTTATTTTAATTTTTAATTAAAAGGGTTGTAATTGGTTTTTAAACGAGATCTGACTGGTGTCAGAAGAGGATTATTCAAAATTATTCAGTGTTACATATTTTTATCTTGGGATTAGGGTTTACACTGGGGAGAGAGATTCCAACATAGAAGGAGGTCTAAACTCTATTCTTCTACTCCTTCTTGGGATTTTCTACCAGTGTGGATATTTTATTAGTATTTTTGCTGGATTTATATGAGGAGTTGAACGTTAATAGTGGATTTTATTCAGAAATTGGGTTTGATTGTTTCTATCTTTCATCTTTCAATTGTTTGCTTATTAGCCATGTTTAGCTTTGATCCCATAATGGCTTTTGGTTCAGTCATGAACTAAACTCAATTATGGGATTCTAACGGATTTTAATATGTGGTTTGATTGCATGCTTGAATGCTGGATTGATTTACATATCATTTGGGATTTCTATCATGATTGTTTTGCATATATGAATGCTTGATCACCATTCGTTTCAGTACTTGTATGGAATTGACAATGAACATGCAAGTATGGATTATAATCATGATAGCATGCGTATATGGGGCTGTTTTATATGGCTTGTGTATTTCGTGAATCAGATAGACATATATTGTTTCACCGTATGAGTTAGAATAAGGGCTTGTACTTAAATTCAATATGGTTGCAATTTCACATAGACATATAGTGATTTTGGTTATATTGATGATTACATAGAGTCTATCGCTTGTGGATGCTGTGTAAGTAGGTCATAGTGCATTGAAAAATGGCTATGACTCGTTTAGTGCTCTTGTCTACTTTCCTATGATATGTGAATAAGTTTTGCATGATAGTTATGATTAAATGAAATATTAAATGAAGTTAGGATCTCATTACTTTCAGATTTGATTTATTACATCTTTATTCTTGTTTTAGTTGTTATTTACGATTAGAGTAACAACCCAATCATATTCATTAGTTTGAGCATATAAATATAGTGATTTAGTTGATGCATAATAATTTAAATTAAAGAACTTTCCCTGTGAGATCGATACTTTACTTGCTCTGTATTACTTGTTGACTCATGTATGCTTGCATGAGTTAGAGCTCTTTTGTTTGAACTAAAAAAAGTGGCAACAAGTTTTTGGCGCCGTTGCCGGGGAAAGGCGTTTAAATTATTATTATTATCATTAGTTTTAAGCTATATTGTATGACTTAGACAAATCCATTCTTATCTCATTTCTATTTTTGTTTTTGTTTCAAGAATTTGTTTAAATTTTTATGCGCACGCGGTCATCCAACCCCGACTTAACACCTATTCAGGACAATATAAACGGGAGAGGTTGGAAAGCTAGTGTTCGTAGAAATTTACAAGCATAGTTAAAAAGTACCACAGCTAATATGGCAGTCGAGGTACAAGGAGAAGAGCAAAGAGAGGAACATAGGGCTCTGAATGAATATTCCATGCCCAATATCAATGAATTACATCCTAGCATCGTCAGACCAGCGATAGCAGCCAATACAGTTGAGATAAAAATGGGCACTATTCAAATGATACAGAATTCAGTACAGTTTGGGGGTGCCACTATAGACGATCCGAATGAACACCTGTTAAGTTTCATCGAAATTTGTGATACATTCAAATACAACGGTGTGACAGAGGATGCTATCAGACTTAGGCTATTCCCATTCTTATTGAGGGACAAAGCAAGAAGTTGGCTTCATTCTTTGCCAGCAGGATCTATAACTACATGGGAGGACTTAGCACATAAATTCTTAGCCAAGTTCTTTCCAATGGCTAAGACTGCAAAGATGAGGACAGTTATCTCTCAGTTTGAGCAACAACAGGGCGGGTCCTTATATGAAGTATGGGAAAGATATAAAGAGATGTTGAGGAAGTGTCCACACCACGGAATGCCAGATTGGATGGTGATTAACACGTTCTATAATGGATTGGGATGGCAGTCGAGACCGATTATCGATGCAGCTGCAGGAAGGGCATTATGGGCAAAAAGCTATGAGGAAGCCTATAACCTTATCGAGACAATGGCATCAAACGATTTTTAGAATCCTACATCTCGAATGCCACAACCCAAGGTTGTAGGTGTGTTGGAAGTAGATGCCATCACGCAGTTGTCAGCACAGATGGCAGCCATGACAAAGAAAATAGACACATTAGCAGAAGGTAAAACGAAGACGGTTGCCTTCGTATGTGAGATCTGTGCGGGGTCACACTCGACATAGCAATATGCTATCAGCTCTGAGTCGGTACAATATGTGAGAAATTACTGAAAAGACCAAGATCAGTTTCCGAACACATACCACCCCAATAACCGAAATCATCCAAACTTTAGTTGGTCAAATAACCAAGGGAATCACCAGAATCAGTTTCAATAAAATAATCAGTTTCAGACACAACCAGCGTAGCCACAGTTTAATCCTAGACCACCTTTTCCGATGGGATTTTCTCAACAACAACAACATCACACTCCAGCTGCACCTCAGCAAGAAAAGAAATCAGAAATGGAGGAGATGATGATGAAATACATGGCAAATATAGAACTTATGATCAAAAGCCAAGCAGTGGCTATTAAGAATCTGGAAACTCAGATGGGGCAGATGGCGAACATGCTTACAAACAGGCCCCAGGGTTCATTGTCGAGTAATACAGAAACAAATCCATGAAGAGACGGGAAGGAACATTGTCAAGCAATCACATTGAGATCTGGGAAAAACACTGCAGACACTACAAGTCGCGCGTCCATGCCCAATTGCACTGAGGAGGATGCGCGGCCGCGCGAGGCAGAGCAGGTGACCGTTGAGGAAGAAAATCTGGAAAAGTCTGAGGTTCAGCAGGAAGAGAAAGATAAAGCAGCTTCAGAGGAGAGCTTAAGAGTTCAGTACCACCAATTCACCTGCAAGTTCTGTATCCGTAAAGATTAAATAAGCAAAGGGAAGATAAGCAATTCAAAAAGTTTCTGGAGATATTTAAAAAGTTGCAAATCAATATACCTTTCGCCGAGGCATTGGAACAAATGCCAGGCTATGCAAAGTTCATGAAGGGTATAATGTCAAGGAAGAGGAGATTAGATGAATTGGAGACAGTAGCCTTGACAGAAGAATGCAGTGCCATACTTCAGCAGAAGTTATCTTCGAAGCTGAAGGATCCAGGTAGTTTCACAATCCCGTGCACAATCGGGAAGATGAATTTTGAAAAGTGTTTATGTGATCTTGGGGCAAGTATAAATTTGATGCCCTTATCAGTATTCAATCAGTTAGGATTACCAGAGCCAAGGCCAACAAACATTTCTTTGCAGCTAGCTGACAGATCCATCACGTATCCACGGGGAATTGTTGAAGATGTATTAGTGAAGGTGGACAGATTTATCTTTCCGACTGACTTAATTATTTTGGATTACGAGGAAGATAAAAATATACCAATCATACTGGGAAGACCATTTTTAGCCACAGGAAAGACTCTGATAGATGTGCAGAAGGGGGAACTCACTATGCGTGTTCATGATCAAGAGGTCATCTTTAATGTCTTCAAAGTTATGAAGTTTCCAGCAAATGAAGAGGAATGCTTCCTGGTTGATTTGGTGGATCAGGTCGTAAATGATGAAGTACAGTGTCTAGTGGATGATGAACCTTTGAGGAGTGTAATTGTTGAAAATTCAGATTTGGAGGACGAGAAACTTGACAAACTTGTGCAATATCTGGATACCACTCCATAAGTCAGAAAATTCAAAACACTTGTTGACCCATTGACAAAAGCTGGAGAATCCTCAGTAAAATTGAAGCCATCTCTTGAGACACCTCCAGAACGTGAATTAAAACCGCTTCTAGAACATCTATGGTACACATTTTTAAATAAAGATTCAAAGCTACCTGTGATTATTTATTCTGCATTAACATCTTTTCAGGAATAAAAACTGTTACGAGTGCTTCGAGAGTTTAAATCAGCTATTGGCTGGACCATATCAGATATCAAAAGGATCAGCCCTTTGTTTTGTATGCATAAAATCCTGATGGAAGATGAAAGTAAGCCGTCAGTTGAGCAACAAAGGAGACTTAATCCGATAATGAAAGAAGTGGTTAAGAAAGAGGTACTAAAATGGCTGGATGCGGGCATACTCTATCCGATCTCAAACAGCTCATGGGTGAGCCCAGTGCAGTGTGTACCAAAAATGGGTGGCATAACTGTAGTGACTAATGAGAATAATGAGTTGATTCCAACATGAACAGTGACAGGGTGGAGATTATGCATGGACTACTGCAGGCTCAACAAAGCTACAAGGAAAGATCATTTTCCACTCCCATTCATTGATCAGATGTTCGACAAATTAGTAGGTCATGAGTACTATTGCCTACTGGACGGACATTCGGGTTATAATCAAATTATGATAGCTCCAGAAGACACGGAAAAGACAACTTTCACATGTCCTTACGGTACATTCGCCTTCAGAAGGATGTCCTTCGGGTTGTGCAATGCTCTCGCCACCTTTCAGAGATGCATTATGGCTATATTTTCAGATATGGTGGAACAGAATGTAAAAGTATTTATAGATGACTTCTCAGTCTTCGGGGACTCGTTTGATCTATGCCTTCAGAATTTAGTGATGGTTTTGAAGTAGTGTGTCGAAACAAATCTAGTACTGAACTTAGAAAAATGCCATTTTATGGTACAAGAAGGAATCATACAGGGACACAAAGTGTCGAAGAAGGGACTCGAGGTAGATAGGGCATAGCTGGAAACTATAGAGAAATTGGCACCACCTACTTCGGTAAAAGGTGTTCGCAGCTTTCTGGGACATGTAGGTTTCTACCGCAGATTCATCAAGGACTTCTCCAAGATAACTAAACCACTATGCAGTTTATTGGAGAAGGATGTGCATTTTAACTTTGATGAGGCTTGTGTGTCGGCATTTGAGCACCTAAAAGGGAAATTAACATCAACACCAATTATTACTGCACCAGATTGAGATTTGCCATTTGAGCTGATATGTGATGCCAGTGATTAAGCTGTAGGGGCTTCATTGGGGCAGAGGAAAGAGAAGATGTTTTATATCATTTATTATGCCAGCAAGACCCTTACAGATGCACAGTTGAACTACACCACCACTGATAAAGAGTTATTGGCAGTGGTGTACGCCTTTGATAAATTTTGACCATATTTGATCGGCACAAAGGTGATAGTGTATACGGATCACGCATCAATTCGATATTTAGTGGCGAAGAAGGATGCAAAGCCTCGGTTGATCAGATGGATTTTATTACCGCAAGAATTTGATTTGGAAATCAAGGATAGGAAGGGCACTGAAAACCAAGTGGCAGACCACTTATCTCGACTTGAGATTCCGGAAAGGGAGGCAGATGATAAGGTTTTAATCAATGAATCTTTTCCAGATGAGCAGTTATTTGTGGTGAAAGGGGAAGTGCCATGGTTTGCACACTACGCAAACTATTTGGTGAGTAAGATGTTACCTTCTGATTTGGTGGGTTATCAAAAGAAGAAATTTTTGCATGACGTCAAATGGTATATATGGGATGAGCCTTATTTGATTAAATAGTGTTCTGATCAAGTGATAAGAAGGTGTATTCCATATAGAGAGACCGAGGGGATTCTGCAAGATTGTCACTCTACTGTGTATGGAGGTCACTATGGTGGTGAAAGAACAACGACTAGAATACTACAAGCAGGATTTTATTGGCCGATAATTTTCAAGGATGCATACAGTTTTGTCAAGCGGTGTGATAGATGTCAGCGAGTGGGGAACATCTCTAAAAGGAATGAAATGCCATTGAATTCAATCTTGGAAGTAGAAATTTTTGATGTATGGGGAATTGATTTCATGGGGCCTTTCATTTCTTCTTGCGGAAATCTCTACATCCTGTTCGCTGTAGATTATGTCTCGAAATGCGTAGAAGTGGCAGCTCTTCTGACAAATGATGCCAAGGTCATCCTCATATTTTTACACAAAAGTATCTTCACGAGGTTTGGGACTCCAAGGGCTATCATTAGTGATGAAGGCAGTCACTTTTGCAACAGGCAATTTGCAGCTTTGTTGGCTAAATACGGGGTGAACCATCGCATTGTTACATCATATCACCCGCAAACAAATGGCCAAGCTGAAGTGTCAAATTGAGAAGTTAAGAGAATCCTGGAGAAAGTTGTGAATCCCACAAGGAAGGACTGGTCATTGAAGTTGGATGATGCAGTATGGGCTTATAGGACGACATATAAGACGTTGTTGGGTATGTCACCTTTTCAGCTCTTGTATGGAAAAGCCTGCCACCTTCCTATGGAGCTAGAGTATAAAGCATATTGGGCAATTCAAAAGCTAAATTTTGATTTGAAAGCTGTCGGGGAGAAACACCTACACCAACTCAATGAGTTGGATGAATTCAGATTACAGGCATATGAGAATTCAAAGCTTTATAAGGAGAAAGTGAAGAAATGGCATGACCGAAAAATCATTGAGATAGCATTTGAACCGGGGCAAAGGGTTTTACTTTATAACTCCAGACTTAAACTTTTTTCCCGGGAAGCTGAAATCGAGGTGGTCAGGACCATTTATAGTGAAAACTATTTTTTTGCATGATGCAATTAAAGTATTCGATACGTTGCCAGACAAGCCTTTTAAGGTGAACAGACAATGCTTGAAGCATTACTTTGGTGGTGAGGTAGACAGACAGAAAGTCACCTCAATTCTTTTTTCTACATATGCATCAGAGACAACCCATTATCTTTATCTCTATTTTCTTTTTATTTATTCAGTAGTGTATTTAGCTAGTTCATCTTTATTTCATTCGTAATAGAGGGCTATTTGAGCATAAGTGAGTGTGTACTAGAGTCTGCATGGGACAATGTTTTAGTATTGTATAGAATCTACTTGTTCAGTTATGCTTATTCCAGAATTCACACATTGATACGGGTAAATGGTGTGCTGCAGGAATCTTCAAGTGAAATCTCACTGTGTAATCAGTTTGGGAGTAAACTCATCAGTACAAGAAGCAGGGTCATGCGGTCGCACAATGATTGTATACCAAGACTGCGCGCCCGTGCGCTACACATCTCAGCTAGTGATGCCACTCGCGCGCCCGCGCCTGAAAATCTGTGCAAGGCCGCGCGCGCAGCTGACGTGGAAAATTTTTTATAAGTTTAAAAACTGAGTCGTGGTTTAATTGGGTCTCTTAGCTGATATAATAGAAGCATATTCTTCTTTTATCCCATAATCATAAGAATCCTCAGCTCTCATAAAAGTTCATACCCACAAATCTCTCCCCTGGCATAAATCTAGGGTTCTGCTTGGGTTGTGTATTAGTCAGTTTGGGGGTATGCTCATCAAACAATTCATCTGTATTCTCTCTATCATCTGCACATGGGTCCAAAAAGAGCACGCTCAATCTTCATCTCTCCTTCATCATCATCTTCTTTCGATAACCAAGAAGAGGATGTCCTAGACGAGAGTAAATTTATCAGTTTAGAGGCCCAACAGGACTATTATCGGAGCGTAGCCAAATCTTTTTTGAAGGAACGGGGACTTCTACCTGAAAAGTAGGATGGCCAACTTTGGTATATGATACGAGTAAGAGGTTGGGTTGGCTTGACTACATCTCCTATGCCTATCCCCATGGGGATTGTTTGAGAATTTTATACGAATGCTAGGGAGATGATAATAGCAGGAATAACGCTGGTTCGAGAAGATCAGGTGGATTTTTGACCTCCAGTGATTAGAGCAGTTTTTAATATATATGACGCACCACCCACCAGTTCTGCCAATTGGATAGACGGTGCACATTTAAAAATGAATCTAGCAGTAGTGATTACTGAATTGTGTATTCCGAGCACCAAATGGAAGTATAAGTCAGGGACAACTGAGCCGAAATCTTTTCCATCGTCTGCCTTGAATCGTTATGCCCAAGCATGGAACTTGTTTATCTATGCCAAGCTAGTTCCGTCAGCTCACCACAATGCAATAACCACTGAGCGTGCTATTATTTTATGGGGCATCATCAAAGGCAAGTACATTGATGTAGGCCATTTAATTCATCAAAACATGTTGCGTTACATGCGAGGGAGTAGAACTGGGACTATTCCACATGCATCTATGGTATCCATGCTCTGTACCCAACAAGGAGTCTAATGGAATAAGGAGTAGCTGCAGTACCCAAGCCATGCCATCACTCATGCCACAATTGCAAAATTTAAAGATTGGGCGGATGGTGTACCCCACCCACGCGGACTAGGATTTATCATTCAGCCTACTTTTCCAGAGCCACCATAGCAGCCCCCTCAGACAGATGAGGCAGGCCCGTCCACGCAAACACATGCCACCCATGTTGATCGCCAGCTCCAAAGGTTGGAGCGAAAAGTTGATGCCATGTACGATAATCTGGGTATGTTTACAATGGGACTCACGAGGGCCTTGCCCGAAGCTTTTGCGCATCAAGGAACGACACTGGAATGGCCTTAGTTTGGAATAACAGCGCCATATCCACCACCAGATTCACCACCCGAAGAGGGTGGTAACACCGATCATTAGGGGAGTTTTTCATTACCCTTTACCTTCATTCAATGGGGCATTGAATATTATAAGTTTGGGGGTATTGGGGTAGTGTGTAGTTGCATGTAGTTGAGCATGATTAGTTTAATTCTTTAGTTTTGGTAGGATTAGTTTAATTTTTGTAGTTTTTGCATGTTTAGTTTAAATTTTTGCATCATATAGTTATTTTTGCATATATAGTTGCATGTTCATGTTTAGTTTGCATATCTCATAGTTCTTGCCGTATAGAAATTTTTTGTCTAGCCGATGATGATAGTGAATTTTTAAACGATTTTTGAGTATTTTGGATAATATGAGCTGAGATATAATGTTTTACACAATGCAATTCATAATGATGTTTAAATGTTTTCGGTTTGCACGAATGTGTTCACAATCACTTGTAGGTATAAGAAAGATGTGTTGCATTGCTCGATAGAAAATGTAGTTTTAAAGGGGAAATATGTGGAAAATGAACTTAGATAATTTATAACATTGGTTTTTAAACTTTAGGAAAACATGGGTATCTATGTATAATATATATATATATATATATATATATATATAGTAATAATGTGGCTAGTCTTATTTTGGGGTCCTGGCTACTTGAGTAAGTGCGCCCGAGGGGATTGTCTCTACACCTAGCATCCTAAGGTCTTTCATGGTCTGGGATTCGTTGGTCGAAAGCTCACTAAGGGGTAGCAGTGTTGCCTAATGGAGTAAGACATTGCACAGTCATTTGAAAAAAAAAAAGAAAAAAGAAAAAGAAAACTAGCAATAAATACCGCGGAAAAGTGCGAAAAATCGCCCCTTGTGAGTAAAAATAAAGCAGTTAAGCCCATTGTTGAACCTAAGTTTATTTTGATATGTTGGAATAGTCTTTGTTGAATATGTACACATGAATCTTGATTTAAACTATAATTTTCTGTTTTGAGCAATATAGCATGAGTATTCTTTGCTTAAACCAAGTTTTGGTGAATATAACAAACACACACAGCATATCTATAGCATTTATGAATTATCCAAGTGTATGACATTATGCCTACATTTTGGTTTGAATATGTATTCTTGAATCTAGAAAAATTCGCTGAGACAATTTGGACTGAATTTCTGTGATAGCTGGACAATGTGAGATTAGTTGCATCATAATTTAGTTGCATAGTAATATAGCTGCATTTTCATTGTTCATTAGTATGCATTGCTTGAGGGCAAACAACAGTTCAAGTTTGGGGGTATTTGATAAGTGGGTTTTATACCTACTTATTGAGTACCAATTCACGCGAACTATGCCCATCTCAAGTACTTTTTAGTGTGTTTTAGTTGCATTTCATGTTAGTTTGCATTACATATACTTAAAACTCCTTTTGGGTGAAAAAGTGTAGGAAACGGCCTAATTTGGTGGAATTAGAAGGCATGAGACGAATGGATGCATGAGCGAGGCACAAGCTGTGATATGCGAGGCATGATGGTCAAGAAGCAGAAGATTAAGCTGGATGGATGAAGGAAGGAGTTGCAGAACAGATCAGTGCAGCAGCAGAACAAGAACCCAAAAGTGCAGAAGCCGCGCGGCAGGACAAGCATTGGAACGCGCGCCCGCACGAGAACCCGACTGGAGAACATGACATACTGCAAGTTGCGCGCCCGCGCGAGAAGTACATTGGGGGAGCGCGCGGCCGTACGCGATGCTGATTTATGCTGATTTGTTTTATTTTAATTTTTAATTAAAAGGTTATAATTGGTTTTTAAACGAGATCTGATTGGTGTTAGAAGAGGATTATTCAGAATTATTCAGTGTTACGTATTTTCATCTTGGGATTAGGGTTTACACTGGGGAGAGAGATTCCAACGTAGAAGGAGGCCTAAACTCTATTCTTCTACTCCTTCTTGGAATTTTCTACCAGTGTGGATATTTTATTAGTATTTTTGCTGGATTTATATGAGGAGTTGAACGTTAATAGTGGATTTTATTCAGCAATTGGGTTTGATTGTTTCTATCTTTCATCTTTCAATTGCTTGCTTATTAGCCATGTTTAGCTTTTATCCTATAATGGCTTTTGGTTCAGTCGTGAACCAAACTCAATTATGGGATTCTAACAGATTTTAATATGTGGTTTGATTGCATGCTTGAATGCTGGATTGATTTACATATCATTGGGAATTCTATCATGATTGTTTTGCATGTATGAATGCTTGATCACCATTCGTTTCAGTACTTGTATGGAATTGACAATGAACATGCAAGTATGGACTGTTTTATATGGCTTGTGTATTTCGTGAATCAGATAGACATATATTGTTTCACCGTATGAGTTAGAATAAGGGCTTGTACTTAAATTCAATATGGTTACAATTTCACATAGACATATAGTGATTTTGGTTATATTGCTGATTACATAGTGTCTATTTCTTGTGGATGCTGTGTAAGCAGGTCATAGTGCATTGAAAAATGGCTATGACTCATTTAGTGGTCTTGGCTACTTTCATATGATATGTGAATAAGTCTTGCATGATAGTGGTGATTAAATGAAATATTAAATGAAGTTAGGATCCCATTACTTTTAGATTTGATTTATTACATCTTTATTCTTGTTTTAGTTGTTGTTTGCGATTAGAGTAACAAACCAATCATATTCATTAGTTTGAGCATATAAATATAGTGATTTAGTTGATGCATGGTAATTTAAATTAAACAACTTTCCATGTGGGATCGATACTTTACTTGCTCTGTATTACTTGTTGATACATGTATGCTTGCATGAGTTAGAGCTCTTTTGTTTGAACTAAAAAAAGAGGCAACACCTATTAGGATTGATAGGACTGGATTTTCTGAGGAGGTGATAGACTTTCTTACTGAGGAAATTTTAGGTGATTTGAGCCGCCACCCATCGGTTCATCTCTATCCTAATGAGGTACTGGAAAATTTCAATTTCTTGACTTGTTTTTTCTCCCATTTTTGGCAATGGTTGAGCCTTGATTTTCAATGCAGGTTCTCGAATTTACTCAGCCTAAGGGGAACCGGTTTAGTGTTCACTCCTTATACAGGAGCCTTCATCCCGATTACCAGGTTATTGTGCATTCTTTGGGCTTCGAGGCTTACTTTTCTATTGCACCGTGACATTGTCTGTGGGGGATATTTAAGAGATTTATCAGAGAGATGGTTTCATCAAAGCCAGTCGCTCCATCTACTAGATTATGAGGTGGTGATGATGCCGATGGATTGATGATTCATCATTAATTTAGAGTTTACAGGTGAGAGGGTGCCCCTGGTAACGAACAGTTCCCCGGCTGTGGTTAGATCCTTGTTGGGGATACCTCATTTGGCCCTCAAGGGTTGGGCCGTCCATTTCGGTCCCTTGAGCATTTATGCTTCTAGCAGAGCTTTATCAGAGCCTTCTCCTGCTAATCAGGTGGAGAGAGATTGTATAATGTGATGTTTATTTCTGTCAATCATTAGAGGCTGCTTCATTATAGATAATTCCTTGATTGTCTCATTTGTATTGATTAGAGCTCTCCGCGATGTAGATCGCATTAGAGATTTTGATTGGGGTTCTTTCACCATTGCCTATTTCCTCTGTGGGATGCGTCTATGCTCTAAATAAGTTATAGAGGCTTGGTTAGGCTTCTACCCATTTCTGATGGTGAGTAGTTTCAATCAATTTTCCATTTCCCACCTTCGGGTATTTTTAATATATGGGCTGATGTAGTTGATTGATGCCTTTTCAGTTTTGGGCTTATGAGAGGCTTCCTTGCCATTGACCAGTTACCACCTTAGGCTTAGAGACATATCCGAGGGGACACCGATAGCACCATTGTACCCTGACTGAGGTCCATGTGACTAATGGCTTTATACATTATCTCTTGCAGCTGAAGCTTATGACTGTAGATGCCATTACATGGATTCCTTACACCCCTGACCATTTGACAGTAGGCTTTGCAGATGGCTTTTTGATAGGACTGGAGTATGCCTTGTCGACCCATCGGATTCCCTTCTTGACTGAGGGAATCTGGGAGCTCTATTTGGGTGAACGAGCTATTAGATGCATCATAGGGGAGATTCACATTTCATATCTTCATCCTCCTCGATGACAATAGTCTTTGTCCTATCCTATTACAGACATTCAATTAACCTTGGATGGTTTCATGTTGGCTGATGGTCCTTGCTCTCAGGACACTTTTTATCGATCGTGGACTCCTTGCACTATTGGGGCTCAGACCTGTGGTACCCAGTTCCTAGCAGACATAGTGCCTGAATATGTGATGATGACAGATTGGATAACATGTATTCGAAAGCCTACCCATTTGGATCAGACAACAGATTTGACCCAGCGGTTGGACAGGGTGCATCTCTTCATTCACCACTTAGGTAGAAATCCAGCAGAGGCAGATACTTTTGATCCATCCGACTCAGGTGCTGGTCCTTCTGGTGGCCCATATACTAATGACTTGATAGGAGTAGATCCCCCTTTGTACCATCATGATGTACCCTCTGATAGAGATATTGTGACTTAGGAGGAGTTGGATCGGGTTACTTGGCTTAGAGATGTAGATTTTAGGGATTTCTTCCTGCAGGCTTTTGTTAGTCATTGGGTGGTTGTGCCCCATTTTCCTGCACTTTTTATTTTCATTTGTAGGACAAAGATGATGTATTTAATTTTATGATGTATTCAGTTTTATATTTCATATATATGTATGTATAATGATTTTCATATACTGCACCTATTGAATTGTCATCTATCATGATACATGTTGTAAGACCCCAACTTATTATTAATAAAATTTAATTTTCTCTATTTATTATTTTGAAATAGTAAGGGTTGATTTGATTAATGTGGATAGTTATGGGTAAAATACGCAAATATTTCAAAATAAGCAAGTGCTTATAAAATATTCATTGTTGTCAGGGAATATTCGTTTGGTCGTGGAATATTCGTACTGTCGGGGAATATTCGTACGACGGCGCAGTCATGTGTGGGCCCCATAACGGAAAGCAATTGGATGAAGAAAACGACAAATATAAGTTGTTTAAAAATAACGGCGTAATTGTTACCGTTAATACTGTTAAAATACTCGGTGGTTAAAACACAGTAGCACACGGTATTGCACTAATTATTGATTCTTACGTAAGAAGGCACTACTCAATAATGGTTACAGTAATTACTATTCAGTATTTTATTTTATTGATTCAATAATTGCTGCATTGATAGTTTATGTTGTTGTTGTTTCAATAAATTATCATTACACAGTATTTTCCATTATCGAAGCAATAATTCATATTATCTGAATAATATTATTAGAAAACATTATTGGCAATGTCTAGAAAGTTCTGTTTAAGGAGAGGTTTGGTCACCTAATTGCGCGCCAACAAGGAGAGATCCTTGTTGGAAAGCCCCCTCTTTCCTGGGAACGGTCTGGTTACCAGTACTGTGATTCTGTAATATTATTTGTGAATAATTAATTATTGATTTATATGATGAGGAAAATATTGATTTTATGTGGATATAGATGGAGAAAATTTTTAATGTGACAATTGTTGAAAATTAATATTTTATCTTTTTTCTGATAAAATAATTCATTTAAATATATTATTTTAATAATATATTAACGGTGATATTTTTATAATGAATGTGGGATATATGAGTATATGAGGAGGAAGAGTATTTTTGTGGCATTAAATGTTTAACACATATTTTGTGTGTTGGTGGACACAATTATTGATCGAAATTTGATTATAGAATGTAAAATCTCCCGTTTGTGGATTTCGGTCAATTTCTGTTTGGAATTTGGAAAAATTTTCTTCTGCAAAATTGTAGAGAATTGAATTTCCTATAAAAAGTGGCAAGATTCAAATTTTCTATGATAAAGGGCTATTTATTATGAATTATTGAAGTTCCGAAGCTCCGAAATAATTAATTTTTGGAAGTTTAAAATATTTTTAATATGAAAAACATTTTTGGTGATTTGAGTGTGGGTCTTGCATGTGTTTTGATAGCTGGATTCAGATTCTTGGAACGTAGGAAGTTGTAGAAATAATAATAATATTATTATATTAAATTTTCTACTTTGGTGTTTTAAGCATTTTCCTATAAATAGGGTGCTTAGGTTAGAATTGAAAATCACAGCAGAAACTGAAGTTTTCTCTCTCTATATTATCGAGCGTATTCTTGTGAGTATTTTTAGTATACTTTGAGTATTGTTATACGGTGCAAGTTCAAGTCATAGCTTATATCCGGTGTTTCAACTAGAAGTACTGTCTTTCGAGGTAAGAGATATTATTTTTTTTAAAATGATATTATTTCTTCTAATATCATTATGCCGAAGTATTGATCCGAATTTTTAATCAAATTTAAAACTTTTTGTGTCGGAGTTACTATTCACGTATACGACACTATTCACGTATACGACACTATTCACGAATACAGCACTATTCATCGAAAAATGAAAATTTTTCTTTTCGTCTAAAATATCTATTGTGGATACTAGCTTTGATTGTATCCATGTTTTGATCATTCTTGAATTTTACACCACTATGATTATTTTTGAGGTATTTTTGGACATGGTTAAAACAAAGTACGAATCCTTAATCCTTAATCCTTGTCATTTTGTTTCACTGGATTCGTTTCTTTAAAAATATTTTTCATCATCCTCAGTCTTAATTGATGATATTATGGAATATCTTTGGCCTGTAGTGCAAAGATGAATGATTTCTGATGAATATCTTTGGCCCGTAGTGCAAAGATGAATAGGTGTTTAGATGAACATGACCAACTGATGAATATCTTTGGCCTGTAGTGCAAAGATGAATATTTGATTCCAGATATATATTGATTGATGTTACAGGGATAAAAGATAGACGGTGAACTTTTAAATTCATACATAGAAGATAGTAGTTTGCATTCTCTACTTAACTCTTCTAATGAATTATTATTTCCGCTGCAAATATTGATTTAAAACTTGTTGTCTATTGTATTCTATTAGATTTTTTTCCTGTTGAAGACTAATGATAATTTTTTGTATATTATCTTAGTCATAATATTCTTTACTGGGCTAGTTGAGCTCACCCTTTTCCTTTTTATTCCATTTTTCTTCTCAGGAGGCGAGAATATAGCAAGTACGAGTCGGGGTATGGAATGAAGGTTCTAGAGAGATTTGTTTAGTAGTCCTCACCATTTTTGTAAAATAAAGTATAAATAAATGTGATGAGGATTTATTTGAGTATAAATATTGTCTAGAAGATAATGTTTGTATTCAAACTCACAGTTTTACTGTTGTAATAATAAAGTTGTAGTTATTTCTGTACCATGTATTGACAACTCAGAATGGGTGATGTATACCTATTTTGGGGGCGTCACAGTTGGTATCAGGGCTTAGGGATATGATCTTTGGCGGAGATCGGGGAATAGAACTAGGAGGGGAGAGACGAGTAAATTCTTCGCTAGTGTGTCCTGCCTAAGCTTATTTGTTAGTTGGTCAGTATATACGGATATTATGTGATATATTGATTTCCTTAATTAACCCTTGTTTTATGACAGTATTTGAGAATGTCGACTAAGAATATTAACAGTAGAAATGAGATCGTGGAGACGCCTGTACTCACGAACGAGGAGAACGTGCAACAGGCTGGCAATGTTCCTCCTGTGAACAACAGCACTGAGCAGATGATGAACGAGGGGATGTTTAGAAGCTTTTTGCAGTTCATGCAAAATCAGACGAGGGAGACTCGTGTTCAAAATACAGGAGGAAATGATAGCAATTCACGGGTTGTCACAGCCAAGCAGTTTAAAGAGTTGGGACCACCAGAATTTAAGGGAAAGCCAGATCCGATCATGGTGGAAACATGGGTCAAACAAATTACCAAGATATTCAATGTCGTGGGATGCACAGAGGAACAGAAGGTTTCATTCGTCACCTTTATGTTCCGTAGCAAGGCAGACTACTGGTAGGAGTCTGTGAAGCGTACCCATCCAGTCGCACTCAGCATGTCTTGGGAGACGTTTCAAAAACTATTTAATGACAAATACTTTCCTGAAAGTGTTCGTCATATGAAGGAAGTGGAGTTCATCAGATTAGAACAAAACAACATGACGGTGTCTCAGTACGAGGCAAAGTTTGCAGAGTTATCCAGGTTTGCACCTCATTTGGTGGAGAATGAGGAACGTATGACGCGGATGTTTCTGAGAGGTTTGAAACCCGGCATACGACAATATCTCATTTCTCATAAATTTTCTTTCTATTCAGATGTTGTAAATAGGGCTCAATTATTAGAGCGAGATAACGAGTACGGTCAACCGAGGGACCACAATCAGGATCATACCGGAGATAGCAGTCAACAAAACAATGATAACCAGCGGAGAAAGAAAAAGACGGACAAAAATGGTAACCACTCTGGTGGTAATCATGGCCATGAAAATAGAAGAAGCGAGTGAGGAGGAGATTTTAAAAAGAGGAGATTTAATAACGACCATGTGAAGACGACAGTGTCGGCAACAACTGGTTCTAAGGGAGGACAACGACCATCGGTCATATGCTATAAATGCGGGAAAGAGGGACATATCAGTCCAAAATGCCCACAACAGTTCAAGATATGCTATAATTGTAGGAAAGGAAGGACATATCGCTCGAGATTGTATGGATAGCGAAACCTAGTTCAGCGGGGATGGTGACTCAAAAGACTGTCCCAGAAAAGTCAAAGTCAACGGTTCCTGAAAGTAGCGTTTGTTGTGACTGGTCAAAATGCGAGGAACCCAAACGAGGTGATCACGGGTAAGCTATTTATAAATTCTTGCGAAGTTTATACCTTACTTGATACCGGTGCTACCCATTCATTTATCTCTCCTGCTTGTGCTCAACGTTTAAACTTGACTCCGGAGAAATTAGACTTTGACCTATCTGTGGAAACTCCGTTAGGAGAAACTTTCATCACATCCACTATTTATAAATCTTGTTTGATTCAAGTTGGCACCATCACCTTACCTGTTGACCTTATCCCTTTAAAGATACTTGCTTTCGATGTGATTTTAGGGATTGATTGGTTAACTGCTCATCATGCCAAAATTGAATGTTTTCGTAAGGTTGTTAGTTTTCATATTCCTAACCAACCTGTTGTACGAATTCAAGCAACTAAACCATTAAAATCAATCACTGTCATATATAATCATAAAGCTATTCGTTTATTAAAAAACGGATGTCAAGCTTTCTTAGCCCATGTTATGGATTTGAATAAAGACACGTCAAATTTGAATAATATTCCTATTGTTATTGACTTTCCTGACGTATTTCCTGAAGAACTTCCCGGTCTACCCCCAGAACGTGAAGTTGAATTCTTTATTGATCTTGAACCTGGTACAAAGCCGATTTCTAAAACCCCATATCGAATGGCTCCTATTGAACTACAGGAGTTAAAGGTCCAACTACAAGAATTGTTGGACATCGGTTTCATTCGTCCTAGTACATCTCCTTGGGATGCTCCTTTTTATTCGTAAAGAAGAAAGACGGGAGTATGCGACTTTGTATTGACTATCGGGAATTGAACCATGTCACCATCAAGAATAGGTATCCTCTACCTCGTATTGATGATCTGTTTAACCAGTTGCAAGGAGCACAATTCTTTTCAAAGATCGATCTTCATTCTAGATATCATCAACTGAAGATTAGAACTGAGGATATTCCAAAGACTGCCTTCAGAACTCGGTACGGGCATTATGAATTCTTAGTTATGTCTTTTGGATTGACTAATGCTCCTGCGGCTTTCATGGATATGATGAACCGAATATTCAAGGAATATTTGGATTAGTTCGTTGTTGTTTTTATTGATGACATCCTCATATATTCCAAAAGTCGTGAAGATCATGAGCACCATTTGAAGCTGTTACTCCAAAGGCTTTGTGAAAACAAACTATATGCCAAATTGAAGAAATGCGAGTTCTAGCTTGAGGAAGTAGCATTCCTTGGGCACGTGGTGTCGAAACATGGAGTATCTGATGATCCGGCGAAGATTGAAGCAATACAAAGTTGGGAGCAACCGAAGTCGGTGACTGAAGTACGTAGCTTTTTGGGCTTAGCTGGTTATTATCGGAGATTCGTGGAAGGGTTTTCTCGAATCGCTACTCCATTAACCCAGCTAACTCGGAAGAATACAAAATTCGTTTGGAGCGAAGAATGCGAGAAGAGTTTCCAAGAGCTCAAGAGGAGACTCATTTCAGCACCTGTTCTAACAATACCATCTGGTACAGATGGATTTGTTATCTACAGCGATGCTTCAGGCAAAGGGTTAGGATGTGTTCTTATGCAACGTGGGAAAGTCATAGCCTATACCTCGCGACAACTTAAAGAGTATGAGAGGAATTATCCTACTCATGATCTAGAGTTGGTAGCAGTCGTTTTCGCGCTAAAGATCTGGAGGCACTATCTATATGAGGAGAAAGTGGAGATATATTCAGACCATAAAAGCCTTAAATATTTCTTCACTCAAAAAGAACTCAACATGCGGCAGCGACGTTGGCTCGAGCTATTGAAAGACTACGACCACACTATTCAATACCATCCTGGAAAAGCGAACGTGGTAGCTGACGCGTTGAGTAGAAGATCATATGCAGGAACGAGTGCGATGATGTCAAGTATACGCATAGAGCCAACTTTAATAGAAAAAGTTAAGGTTGCTCAAGCCACTGACCCGGAGCTGATGCGTATGAAGAAAAAAGTACAAGAAGGAGCTATTCCGGAAGCGAAAATTGATGAAGAAGGAATACTTCGAGTCCACTTTAGACTTTGTGTTCCTAACGACTCTGATTTGAAGTACAAGATTATGATGGAGGCACACAATACACCATTTGTAATCTATCCTGAAAGTACTAAAATGTATCGTGATCTTCGACATACATTTTGGTGGAACAATATGAAGAGAGAGATTGTAAAGTTTATCTCGATGTGTTTAACTTGTCAACGTGTAAATGCGAAGCGTTTAGTACCTAAGGGTACGTTGCAACCACTTGAGATTCTGAAATGGAAGTGGGAACACATTACCATGGATTTCGTTACGGGTCTTCCTACGGTTTCTCAAGGCATCAATGTCATTTGGGTTATTGTTGATAGATTAACCAAGTCTGCTCATTTCTTGCTGATACGGGAGACTTATTTCCTTGAACGTCTTGCTAGTATATATGTAAATGAGATTGTGAGGTTGCATAGCATACTAGTATACATAGTTTCGGATCGTGACCCAAGATTCACTTCAAGATTTAGGGTTAGCTTGCAAAAAGCTATGGGCACGGATTTACGATTCAGTTCGGTATACCATCCTCAAACGGATGGACAATCAGAGAGGACTATTCAAACTCTTGAAGATTTATTAAGACTCTGTGTCCTAGACTTCAAGGGCAGTTGGGATAAGTATTTACCATTGGTGGAATTCTCCTACAACAACAATTATCAGGCAAGTATAGGTGTGGCTCCATTTGAAGCATTATATGGACGAAAGTGTCGCTCTCCAATATGTTGGGATGAGGTGGGTGAAGCAATATTGTTGGGACCCGAGTTAGTACGTATGACTACCGAAAAGATACAAATAATTCGATAACGTATACAAACGGCACAAGATCGACAAAAGAGTTATGCGGATCTTCATCGAAAGGACGTGGAATTTAGTATAGGGGATCATGTATTGTTGCGAGTTGCTCCATGGAAGGGAGTTACAAGATTTGGGAAGAGAGGAAAGCTCAATCCACGATTTATTGGTCCATTTCAAATTCTTGACCGAGTAGGAAATGTAGCCTATAGACTCACGTTACCTCCGAGTATGTCTCATGTTCATAATGTGTTTCACATATCTGTACTTCGTAAATATGTGAAAGAGCCGAACCACGTTATAGAGTTAGAACCGGATGAGATAGCCGAAGAATTAACGTACGAAGAGGTACCTATCAAGATTTTGGATAGGAAGAAGCATGTCCTACACACAAAGGTTATACCACAAGTTAAAGTTCTGTGGAGGAATCATGCTATAGAGGAAATGACCTGGGAATTGGAAACGGAAATAAAAGCGAGGTATCCTCACCTTATCGAAATACCAGGTACGTACGTCAATTTCGAGGACGAAATTTTATAAGAATGGGAGGTTGTAAGACCCCAACTTATTATTAATGAAATTTAATTTTCTCTATTTATTATTTTGAAATAGTAAGGGTTGATTTGATTAATGTGGATAGTTATGGGTAAAATACGAAAATATTTCAAAATAAGCAAGTGGTTATAAAATATTCATTGTTATCGGGGAATATTCGTTTGGTCATGGAATATTCGTACTTTCGGGGAATATTCGTATGACGGCGCAGCCATGTGTGGGCTCCATAACGGAAGCGATTGGATGAAGAAAACGACAAATATAAGTTGTTTAAAAATAACGGCGTAATTGTTACCGTTAATACTGTTAAAATACTCGGTGGTTAAAACACAGTAGCACACGGTATTGCACCAATTATTCATTCTTACGTAAGATAGATATTTCTGATAAAAATGCTATTTATTATGAATTATTAAACTTCCGAAGCTCCGAAATAATTGATTTTTGGAAGTTTAAAATATTTTTAATATGAAAAACGTTTTTGGTGATTTGAGTGTGGGTCTTGCATGTGTTTTGATAGCTGAATTCAAATTCTTGGTACGTAGGAAGTTGTAGAAATAATAATAATATTATTATATTAAATTTTCTACTTTGGTGTTTTAAGCATTTTCCTATAAATAGGGTGCTTAGGTTAGAATTGAAAATCACACCAGAAACTGAAGTTTTCTCTCTCTATATTATCGAGCGTATTCTTGTGAGTATTTTTAGTATACTTTGAGTATTGCTATACGGTGCAAGTTCAAGTCATAGCTTATATCCGGTGTTTCAACTAGAAGTACTGTCTTTCGAGGTAAGGGATATTATTTTTTTTAAAATGATATTATTTCTTCTAATATCATTATGCCGAAGTATTGATCTGAACTTTTAATCAAATTTAGAACTTTTTATGTCGGAGTTACTATTCAAATATACGGCACTATTCACGTATACGACATTATTCACGAATACGACATTATTCATCGAAAAATGAAAATTTTCCTTTTCGTCTAAAATATCTATTATGGATACTAGCTTTGATTGTATCCATGTTTTGATCATTCTTGAATTTTACACCACTATGATTATTTTTGAGGTATTTTTGGACATGGTTAAAACAAAGTACGAATCCTTAATCCTTAATCCTTGTCATTTTGTTTCACTGGATTCGTTTCTTTAAAAATATTTTTCATCATCCTCAGTCTTAAATGATGATATTATGGAATATCTTTGGCCTGTAGTGCAAAGATGAATGATTTCTGATGAATATCTTTGGCCCGTAGTGCAAAGATGAACAGGTGTTTAGATGAACATGACCAACTGATGAATATCTTTGGCCTGTAGTGCAAAGATGAATATTTGATTCCAAATATATATTGATTGATGTTACAGGGATAAAAGATAGACGGTGAACTTTTAAATTCATACATAGAAGATAGTAGTTTGCATTCTCTACTTAACTCTTCTAATGAATTATTGTTTCCGCTGCAAATATTGATTTAAAACTTGTTGTCTATTGTATTCTATTAGATTTTTTCCCTGTTGAAGACTGATGATAATTTGTTGTATATTATCTTAGTTATAATATTCTTTACTGGGCTAGTTGAGCTCACCCTTTTCCTTTTTATTCCATTTTTCTTCTCAGGAGGCGAGAATATAGCAAGTACGAGTCGGGGTATGGAATGAAGGTTCTAAAGAGAGTTATTTAGTAGTCCTTACCATTTTTGTAAAATAATGTATCAATAAATGTGATGAGGATTTATTTGAGTATAGATATTGTCTAGAAGATAATGTTTGTATTCAAACTCACAATTTTACTGTTGTAATAATAAAGTTGCAGTTATTTCTGTACCATGTATTGACATCACACATGCATTATATGTCATATATTGAATTTATTTTTATGAGTTAGAATTGACCCCTGTATGGTCAGGTGATACAGTTTTACAGATGTTTTCGTCATCTGTAGTACGTATTAACCACCTTCCATCTGCTCGTATTGCTTCGAGTTTGCAGTTATGGTTTAATAGTCAGTCAGATTCAGAAAGTTTCTCAGTAGGTGGCATGTTGGGACTTTCCATGTCATTTTTGACTTTTCAGGTCCCCGAGGGTTTTGTAGATGGTATGCTATCACGATGGATACCTGAGAGAGGTCTTCAGATTTGTTTTATACGAGTTTACTCCGAATTTAGAGGAGTATCGCCGCATCACCGGCTTTCTCTTGGACAGGCCTTGTACCCGGTAGCCACAGGTAATATGTGCAGACAGTTTATGATGATGACATGATTGAGGCAAACGGTGGTTTTAGATGATATTACCTCCGGTCATGTCATTTCTATAGACTTTTTGATTGACCATTTTGAGGCACCTGATAGCTTTTTGCTGCATCCGGAGGATTTTGTTATCTCAGAGAAGATATGGAGAGTTGCCCGAGTGGATACTTTGGTGATGTGCATCTTGGGGTACTTTTATATGCCCGTGTATATGAACCACATATATATTGGCTTATTGACTCCGTCAGTGCTCTGCGATAGGATTATACCATTAATCCCATGATTTTGGTAGAGACCTTCATTTCACTTACTCATTGACATGCTCATTCAGATGGGTAATTCCATGGTAGTGTTGTATTTCTTTATGTCTGGTTTATGACCCATCTGTATCTGAAAGGCACATTCTGGCGTCTTGGCTATTGTTTTGGGTGGGACATAGCGATGTCTCATTCTTTTCGCCCGGCCGACTGCATTGACACATCATCTTGGTTTGTCTTTTTGACAGATATTGAGGAGCCATTCTCCATCTTGCTTTATTCAGGATTTTGTTCTCCTACGAGCTTTGTCACTCATGCAATGGGTATAGACTTTTTGCCCTTGGCTGGTTTGAGAGGGGTGACCACATATTATACATTAGTTGTCAGGGTGCAGTTTGATCAGTTTCATGATGTCCATTCCTTTGAGGGGGCTTTAGGCCATAGATCTTCTACTTTGTCCCTATCTGAGGAGGATTTATCCCAAGTATATGATTTTTGGACACATCGGGAGAGAGCTGATTATTCAGATAGTCACCTTGGGCATTAGGTAGAGTATGTAAGAACTCGAATTTTCAGAAAATATTAAAATAAGAATTTAGTAAATAAAATTCTTAAGGCATGTAAAGGGTTCAAATAAGAATATATATGTGTTACGAGCTATGTGGAATTTTATTACATATGGTAATATGAGTTATGTAATAAGTGATGTTGTTTTTAATAAATATATATATTATTATTATTATATATTTGTTATAGATTATAAAGATGAATTAATATGAAGATTGATAGAATTTATCTATTGATTCATGTGAAATTATTTTATCATAGTAAGTTGGTGACATTAAAAATCTTCGATAATCACCAATTTCTTGAGTAAATGTACGAGTATGTATCAAGTCTAAGGCAGTGCAACCGTACTCTTTAATGGTGGATTTATAGGAGCTGGACTAAACGATTCCTTCATAGAGCGGAGGTATATACGAATTAGTAACCGATTTAACTCACTGTGAAAATAGTGTAGACGAGATGGAAACTAATTTTTTGGTTGTTTATGGGAAACCACTCAGTGTACTATATTGAATACTATTAAAGACTCGATGCGTGCTAGGTTTAGACTTGTATATATGTACGTTGTTGACGAGAGTAGAAAATTTATATACCTTTAAGGTGGTTAGAGAATTATTACGTAATTCAATACACGGCAAGAAGCGAAGATGAAAGGAATGTATGTATGTGTTATATTCGAGTTTTGTGTTATTGGTGATAAGAAACCGTTAAGGAGATGTTATAGTTGGTTAAACTAATAAGGGGAATAGAGTTTAAAACTCGAAGTGTGATCCTTAAATTGTTAAGAAAAATAGTAACCGATGATGTGGAATCAAAGAGGGCATTGATGTTAGACGAGTTAACATTTAAGGAGGATGTGTAAAGTATTTAGAAGCGTAGGTTTCAGTTCTACTGATGCAGAACTTGTCTGAATTTGATTTTGGTATGGCGCAGCTGCGCCATTTTCAAGCCTGTGACCAGCACAACTGCGTCGGTCTGTAGAAAATTCTGAGTAAGTTTGTGAAATTTAAAATCAAGGAATGAAGGTTAGAGACTCATATAAAGGTCATAAATGGTGACTAAGTGTTCACAAAGGAATGTAGTTAACAATACATGACTTGAATAAAGGTTTTAATTAATTAACCCGGATTAAATATTGGTTAATTAAGCGATATTATAGAATATTATTCTATTAATTAGAGGAATGCATAATAATTATTGAAAAGAAATGATTAATATTAATTAATTATTGTGTGGGTTGAAAGTACCGAACTAGATGATATTTAGCCTAATTAAAATATTAATGTGGGTATAATCATTAAATAATTTTACTATGGGTAATATGGAAAATGTGAGCGGTAGTAATATTTAATACCTGCGGCTTAAGAATACGTGAAGTGTGACATTTAATTAGGACTAATGATATAAAGTACCAAGTGGTACAGTGAAATCATATGTAGTGGTAATACAGAAATAATTAAATATCTGTGTACTCTAGAAACTGAGAAAGGAATTAATTGTTTGAAGTTAGGGGTGCTAAAAAAATTCAATTTTTTTATTCTTTTTACCGAACCGGTTGATACCAAAACCGGCGGTATCGGTTTTTTTTTGTATCAGTTTTTTCAGTATCAGTTTTTCAATTTTTTATACTTCTCGGTACCGGTAATGAACTTTTTGAATTCGATAAAAACCGAAATACCGAAAAAAAAACCCGAAAGTTTATAATTAATACTTAAGTACTTTATTTACTCAATTAGTCACTTACTTTCTGTTTTAATTCTACAGAGTACAGAGACTTCACTCTTCACTTCTTCAGTCTTCACTCTACAGACTTCTTCAGTCTTCTACACTCCGTTCTTCACAAATAAATTCTCCTCCATTGAAGCTTCTCCTCCATTAAAGCTCACCCTGTCGGCTTGCCCTCTCTCAAATCTAAGCATCTCTGACCCTGAGCAGTGACCACTAAGCTATAGAGCTAGCACGCACCCAACGTCTCCGACTAGACGCCGACGGTAAGTCGTGAGAACTGTACACATCAATCATCATATACACTATACTATTTTTTGATTTCTGATTTTTGTACACATCATATACACTATACTTACACAGTTACACTAGTACAGATATGATTTGAGATTTCTGCACCCAGATCTGAGATCTGTACACATCATGTACTGATACATATACAAGTATACTAGGTGTCCGTGTTTCGACCATAATAATTTTTTTTTCGACCGTCTATTAGGTGTTTGATAAAATTACTATGCGAAGATGGTTTGTTGATTACTTGTAATTTGATATAATTCCTTACGACCATCATACAGATCTTGCACATATTGACCTTTGCATGCTTACCATGGGTTTAAACTTCTCAAAGTGCTAAGGTTAGGGCCTTAGGGGTTCATGAAATTTGCAGAGTAATTGACTAGGTTGATTGAAATATGTGGCAATGGTATTATTTTTGATTCAAGTATCCTTTTCTCTATGTTGTGGACTGTATTGATTATACACAATAAAAAGTATACATGATTTTATCTAACTGCACTGTTTGTAGTAATTATGGTTGTTTGCTATATCCAAATATTGACTAGGTTGATTGAAATATGTGGCAGTGGTATTATCATAGTTCATTATTTTGTGAAAAAAGTAAGGCTCATTGTTTTGAGCATGTGTAGGTTATAATGGTTGAGCAGCAGTCTGAGGCACCCATCAACATGGAATCGAATGCTGAAAATCCAATTCATATTGATGAAAAGGAGTTGAATGAAGGTGAAATTGAGCAACTTGATGTCGGTAAGACTTGTGCTAAAATTTGGGCTCATTATACAAGATTTAAGTAAAATGGTCAAATTAAAGCTAAATGCAAATATTGTGGAGTTATTTTAAGAGCTGATTCAAAAAATAATGGGACTAGTGGTCTAAATGCTCACAATAGGGGATGTAAAATTTACCCCTCAAATGTGGAGTTAAGAAATCAAGCAATCTTTTATTATAAATCTGCAAGTGCTAATAATGATGATGAGACCATGGAAGGGGAGTCAACAAATAATTGTCTTTGGAAGTTTGATGTGGAACTAACTCGGGCTGCTTTAGCATATATGATTCTAGTTGATGAACTTCCTTTTAAATTTGTCGGAAATGAGGGATTTCGACATTTTGTGTCTATTGCATGTCCAAGGTTCAATGCTCCTTCACGTCACAAAATTACAAGATATTGTTTTAAAATATATATGGAAGAGAAAAAGAAGTTAAAATCTATTTTTAACTCATCTTCTCAAAGGATATGCATTACAACTGACACATGGACATTAATGCATAGACTTAATTACGTGGTTGTGACAACTCATTACATTGATGATAAATGGAGATTGAAAAAATAAATTATAAACTTTGTTCCAATTTTGAGTCACAGGGGTGAGGCCATTAGAATGGCAATTGAGAATTGTTTGATAGAAATGGGGGGTTAAGAGAGTTTTTACTATAATTGTTGATAATGCCACTTCAAATGATGTTGCGATATCTTATTTAAAAAATCAATTGCAAGTATGGGGACATAGTGTTTGTGAGAATAAATTCATTCATGTTCGATGTGTTGTTCATATTTTAAACTTGGTCGTAATTGATGGGTTGAAATATGCTAATATTTCGGTAGCTCGTGTTCGGGCATTGATTAGGTGGGTAAGACAATATCCATCTAGGATTAGAAAGTTAAAGGAGTGTGTTGACTTTGAAAAAATTGAAAATAAATCTTCATTAATCCTAGAAGTTGCTACTAGATGGAACTCCATTTATTCAATGTTGAATGTTGCTCAACATTTTGAACGTGCTTTTAATAGGCTTGGGAGTAGGGATCCTTTGTTTAAACAAGAAATGATCTCAGGTGAAGGGTGGCCAACGGTGGAGGATTGGGGTAATGTGAGAAGAATTATTTTGTGTTTGAAACACTTGTATGAATTAACACTTAGAATCTTCGGCACATTATATGTTACATCCAATGGATTTGTTCATGAGTTTGTGGAAGTTGATGGTCTTTTGAAAGAAATGGAAGATGATGATGATTATCAAATGAGAGAAATGGCTATGATGATTAGAGTAAAGTTAATGAAATATTGGGGGGATGTTGATAAAATGAACAAGTTGTTATACATTGCCGTGGTTCTTGATCCAAGACAAATTCACTTTCGTTGAGTTTGTATTTAATCACATGTATGGTAAAGAAAGTGATTTGGCAATCAAAATGACGAGGGGATAAAGATGTATTATTTTAGTTGTTCAATTATTATAATCTCAATCATTTATCGTCCCAAGATCATTCATCTCAAACTCCAAGTGGGAGTGGAAGATTAACTCAAAGTGGTGGCTCATCATTAGTAGAAAGTATGTTAAGAAAAAAAAGAAAAATTGACAGCTTGTTTGAACAACATGCTGAGGATGTTCAAGGTGGGGAAGTTCAAACTGAGTTAGAAATGTATTTAAAGGATCGAGTTGAAAGAAAAGATAAAAAAATTTAACCTTTTAGCTCGGTGGAGATTCAACACTCGTAGATTTCCTGTTTTTTCATTAATGACTAGAGATGTCTTAGCGATTCCCATTTCTACCGTGGCTTCTGAATCGGCATTTAGCATAGGAAGAAGCATCCTTGATTCCTTTACGAGCTCTTTAACTCTTAGGATGGTGCAAGGAATTATTCGTGCTCAAGATTGGCTTTGCCGAAGCTACGAACCAATTGATATCGAAGAAAAGTTAGAATCCCTTGAAGAAATTGAAAAAGGTATAACACAGTAACACTATAACACTTTGTATTGTTTATATATTTTTTTGTAATGTAGTTTAAATTCTTCTTAATAGATCATGATTTGCTCACAAATGTCTTTTAAAAATTGCAGAATTTTTAGCATGCGATTTAGATGCATCAATCTTGAATATGTAATATGGTTGATTTGTTGATTCAACAAGCGATTCAGCAGGCGATTGTGCCTTGTGTGTTGTTTGTTTTTAATTTTGGGTATGTAATATGCACCTACTGGCTAGTGGCTACTGCAGTATTACTTGTTTCAGCTTTGATTATGTGATATTTAATTTGTAACAGACTGACAATTGTTCTCCAATGGGGTCGAAGTTATTTCTTCATTATTGAGTCAAACTCTAGTGCTTGTTAATATATGTGAATATGTTAATTCATTCAAATGCTTTGACATTTTTAATTTATTTGATTTACATTACTGTTTGGATACCTCAGGGCTCACGATATAAACTATTAATTTATTCATGCTTTTGGCATTTTTAGTTTATTTTTAGTCTCGCAGTCGCAGGTAATTAAAGTAGCGATTGGTACTGACTTGATTGATCACATGAAGCTGTATGGCAGTATGAGTACAGTAAATCCAACAGGGTTCTGATTTCATGAGTTAGCATTCTAACATGGCGGCCAGTTTCTTCCTGTGTGCGGATCAGACCCACTTCTCCATCAAGCTCTGCAGCCTTATTTTTCAAAAATAGTTCCCCAGTTTTAACACTTAAGAGGTCAGGAATGATGTACACTGCAACAGTCAAAATCTTAGTAGTGGTCATGACAACAACCATTGTTTTAGTATGGATAGTAAAGGTCCACAAAGTACTATAAAACAACCACTATTTTAGTATTATGGTTAATAAGATGTGTTGCTCCACAAAGTACTATAAAAGCACCAAACTGAACGCTGCAGATTTCTTAACAAAGTAAATCAGCTCCGAAGGGATGGAAAAATGCCAAAGCATTAATAATTATATACATGAGGTATAACCAAAAATCGAACCGAAAAAATTGTTACCAATTTTATACCGAACCGATAATTCGGTACCGGTTCCGGTTATTGTTTTTCCGTCATTTCGAATCGGTACCGGTTCGATATTTTCGGTACCGGTTCGATTTTTTACCGATGATTAATATGGTAATGCAATGATATGACTTTGGTCTTTAATTACATATATAACTTACACCTGTTATATATTCTTATATACTTTATTTAAAAAGAATAGTTTTCAGTCCTTGTCTTGATAAACCAAGTATTAAGGAGTGGCACCCTGATCGAGCCCTATCAAGCCCAAATGTGCTCGAATACCCGTCCTACTGGTTGGACCCGAACTCCACCTGAAGGGTTCGAATATAATTCACATGAGTCAAGTCTCCACAACGTGTTTCTCGGGCGAATATTAGAATCCTCTTCTTTGAGAGCTCTTATCTTATCCATATTGTTTCAGTAATATTTGGGCATATTAATTAACAAACATCTTATCTAAAAATCAGCTATAAATACTATTGGGACCTCTGTTATGTTTTTTACACACTTTCAGACTTGTAACTTTTTATTGTTGCCACTAATTTTATCATCTGAGACGTATCCACAAAATCTGAAGAGCTAACCTTTAATACTCCTCTCAGGATAAAAGTCTTGACTTTTTGCGCATATTAAGAAAGAAGATAAAATGACAAAATTGTCGATATTTAAATTCTCATTTAATTGCATAGTTTTCTGCACATTACTAGTGATGCTCCATAAATATGCATAGAGAATAGAAATATTATAATTAATAATAAGGCCATTATAGGCAAATTATTATAAAAAATAGATCATTTAAAGTAATTAGATATTTAACTTGGGACAATCTGAAATAGTAATAAAGACTTTTATGGACGAGAGAGTATAAGTTGCATCATTCAGCCAATGCTTAATTTAATCCTCTGAAAATGTTGGAATAGATCTCAGAGTCAAATTTTTTTATATATATATTTTTGCCCACGTTCATTCTTTTTAGAATCTTCAAAACACCCAAATCCTACGTTTAGATTGAAGAAATGGAATGAAGAGTAGAATGATTCATTTCATTTTAGTTAGAATGAGTTATTCCATATGTTCTCCCTCGCCAAAGAAGCCAAACACAATTTTTTTCATTCAATATATCCGAATAAGTCATTTCATCCCCACCTTCGTTATCCCAATCCAAACATAGCATAAGAGATTGGGAATTAACTCATCATATATTGTTAATTTCTTTTGATGAACCTAGGGTTCTATTTTAGCCTCTAGCCTCAATCTTAATAGGGACACAAAATTATTAGGGTTTGCACGTTGCATCCAGGTTACTTGTTAACTTTAAAAAATTATGAAAACAAAAAAGCAGGTTACATAACTGGGTGTTTGAATGTGTCATACATATATATCTGCGTGTTAGTATGTGAGAGAGAGGCAGAGGGCGGGAGATTTATTAGGATTTGCACGATGCAGTAGGGGACAGAAAAGGAGCTGACTAATTAACAGAAGCGGCGGAGTTCTTAAAAAAAGACTAAAGACAATTTTCACCTCAAATTTTATACCGGGGTTGACTTTTATATTTTAAATCGAAAAAGGTGTTTAAGTACATCCTAAATTTCATTATACGTAATAAAACGCACACTTTCTTCACTTAACCGGTCAAAAGTGACCGGCTAAGACTGTAACAAAAGTTTGGAGTGCAAATTGTAACAGTTTAAAAAAAATTAAACTTTTTTTAACAAATTTTTTTTTTAAAACAAACTAAAATTTATAACAGTTTAAAAAAAATTTATAACAGTCTAAAAAAAATTGCTAAAAGCAGTTAAAAAATTTGTTTTGTTTTAAAAATTTTTTTATAAAAGTTAAAAAAAAGTTTATAACAGTTTAACATTTTTTTGTTAAAAATAGTTTAAATTTTTTTTTATAACAGTTTAAAAAAACAAGTTGTTAAAAACAGTTTAAAATTTTTTTTTGTTAAAAACAGTTACAAAATTTTGCTAAAAATAGTTAAAAAATTTATTTTGTTTTAAAAAAAATTTATAAGAGTTTAAAAAAAAAATTATAACAGAATAAAAAAAAATTTGTTAAAAACAGTTTTAAAAAAATTTGCTAAAAACAGTTAAAACAATTTATTTTGTTTTAAATTTTTTTGTATAACAGTTAAATTTTTTTTATAACAGTTTAAAAAAAACTTTGTTAAAAACAGTTTAAAAAAAAATTTGTTAAAAACAGTTTTAAATTTTTTTCGTTAAAAACAGTTAAAAAATTTATTTTGTTTTAAAAAAAAAATTTAACAGTTTAAAAAAAATTGTTAAAAACAGTTAAACAAATTTATTTTGTTTTAAAAAAAAATTATAACAGTCTAAAAAAAAATTGTTAAAAACAGTTTAAATTTTTTTTGTTAAAAACAGTTAAAAAAATTATTTTGTTTTAAAAAAAAAGTTTAACAGTTTAAAATTTGTTTTATAACAGTTTAATTTTTTTTGTTAAAAACAGTTAAAAAAAATTATTTTGTTTTAAAAAATTTTTTTATAACAGTTTAAAAAAAAATTGTTAAAAAAAGTTATTTTGTTTTAAAAATAATTTGTTAAAAACAGTTTAAAAATTTTTTTGTTAAAAACATTTATTTTGTTTTAAAAAAATTTTTATAACAGTTTAAAAAAAATTGTTTTTTAAGTGTATGGTAATTGTATGCTAACTATTTTAAATTTCTGTTTTTAAAAATTCTTATATTTAAAATAATTTTATTTTTATTTAAAATTAATTATTTTTGCCAATTTTTAAGATATTGTTACAATTTGCACCCCAAACTTTTGTTACCGACTTAGCCGGTCACTTTTGACCGATTAAGTAAAAAAATGTGCGTTTTGTTACGTATAATAAAGTTTGGGGTGTACTTAGACACCTTTTTTTATTTGGGTGCAAAAGTCAACACCGATGTAAAATTTGGGATATATATATATATATATATATATATATATATATATATATATATATATATATATATATATATATATATATATATATATGGGTCTCCATCTACAGCAACCGGTTGTTGGGGAGCAACCCATTTTGGCCAGCCGGTAGAGCTTGTACCGGCCTTAGATAATTTTTTTTATAAGCCGGTACAAGCTCTACCGGCTGGCCAAAATGGGTTGCTCCCCAACAACCGGTTGCTGTGGATGGAGACCCTATATATATATAGTCCCCATCTTCAGCGAACTGGAAAGAGAGAACTAAGAACGAACCAGTTATAGCGACGACTTTTCATAAAAAGTAGGTTTTTTATACTATAGCGACGGAAAAAATCGTTGCTATAGCTGGGCTTTATGCTATAGCGACGGAAAAAATCGTCCCTATAACCGGTTCGCTCCCTCCTGCTCACTGGAAAGAGCCAAGCTATATATATATATATATATATATATATATATATATGGGTCCTCATCTGTATCAAACGGTTGCTACGGACACTGTTCAGCAATCATATTTTGCACCGTAGATCATCAGATTGAAAGGCTTGGATGAGTTGAATTTTTTCCATGTCGCAGGAGCCCGTAGCGGCAGGGACTTGTACCAAATTAATAGATGGTAATTTCTATGTTGCCCCTCCATATATCAAAGACTTTAATTTTTTTTTTCATCTCCTGCCACGAGAGGCTGTTGCAGCAGGACATCATGTGCTATCCTGTGTTGTTTCTTAATTTATATCATTTAATTATGAAAATATATAATGTTAGTATAATTTATCTGCTCTCACTTTTTATCATTAATTCCTTTTTCTCTTTCTCTCTCAAACTATAAGACAATAGTATATCTTATTAATTACTGTAAATAAATAAAAATAACAATAATTATTATTATTATAATGACAAAAATAATACTAATAACAATAATTATTATAATGACAAAAATAATACTAATAATAATAAAAATTATAATTATAATTATAATAACAATAATAATAATGACAAAAATAATACTAATAATAATTATTATTATAATGACAATAATAATAATTATAATAATTATTATAATGACAAAAATAATAATAATAATAATAATAATAAAAATAACAATAATAATCATTATTATTATAATAACAATAATAATAATAATAATAATTATTATTAGTATTATTAGTATTAGTATTAGTATTATTTTTGTCATTATAATAATAATTATAATTATTGTTATTAGTATTATTTTTGTTATTATAATAATAATAATTATTATTATTTTTATTTATTTACAGTAATTAATAAGATATACTATTGTCTTATAGTTTGAGAGAGAAAGAGAAAAAGGAATTAATGATAAAAAGTGAGAGCAAATAAATTATACTAACATTATATATTTTCATAATTAAATGATATAAATTGAGAAACAACACAGGATAACACATGATGTCCTGCCGCAACAGCTTCTCGTGGCAGGAGATGAAAAAAAGTTAAAGTCTTTGATATATGGAGGGGCAACATAGTAATTATTATCTACCAATTTGGTACAAGTCCCTGCCGCTACAGGCTTTTGCGGCAGGGAAAAATCTAATTCATCCAAGCCTTTCAATCTGATGATCTACGGTGCAAAATATGTTTGTTGAACAGTGTCTGTAGCAACCGTTTGCTACGGATGAGGTATATTTAAAATATAAACACCAGTACAAAGTACCTAATAGACAACGCTTAATAGACAACGTTTTTTATAAAAACGTTGTGGTTTTTTTTTACAACGTTTTTATAAAAAACGTTGTAGATATATATGCAAAAACGTTATCTATTTAGAAGGATATTATTTTTATTTTAATTAGATAACGTTTTTTTTAAAAAAACGTTATCTATTAAGAAAAACACGGAGCATCAAATATTGAACTTAAAATTTAAACACGTCTTTTTCTCTTTCCAAGGGCTCGGATCAGTGCAGTGCAGAGGAGATAGACCTTCGATCGGTTTCCTTCAAAGTTGCAGTGCATAGGGCTCGTTAGTGCAGAGTTTTCGTTAGTGCAGAGGCTTGCTCGTTTGTTCCTTCTCTTCTCTCCAAGGGCTCGAATCGGACAAAGTTAGGGCTTCTCACTTCCTGGAAGGATGCAGAAGGTCGAGTTATTAGCAACACCACCACTAGAGAAACTGCCGTTTCTCAGCTCAAATCCCTTCGTGAAGACATCGTTTCTGGCAAGGCTAAGTTCAAGGACGTCGCATCTCGTTACTCCGATTGCAGCTCCGCCAAGCGCGATGGTGATCTCGGTCAGTATATTTACCTCCAGTTAGGGTTTCATTGATCTATATTTGGCTTATTTTTTATATATGAATGCTTGCGTGAGGCTGAGTTCGGCTCCAAGTCTGTGTAGATCTAGAGAAAGACTCCGAAAATTAGCGTAGTTCGGCTTTCATATTTTCTGCAGTGGTAATCATGAGCGTGACTGGCCTGGGCCTGGGACAGGATCCTTTTAAGAGTACATCAAGAGTTAAGTTTGATAACATACTCGCATCTACATCTCCTCCCTTGCCTTTATCTTTTTCTTTGGTTGTGTTTGATTGTTAATGGTTCTCTTTCATCTCATGCAGGTTACTGGAAAACTTACAGCCTTAAAGGGACTGGATGCACGGCTATAGGAGATAGGTTATTATCTTGATCTTGTTGTTGATGGGAAGCTTCCATTAAATCATGAGATTTTGTACCACTTGCAGGTAACCTTTGTATATACATTTGCATTCTACTTTTGGGCTTCATGTATTAACATATATCTGTCTGTACGTGCAAAATTGTATAATGCTAGACCTGACTACCAGAGTACAATGGGGACACTTGTTTTAGTTATACACCAGATTAAATTATTTGATCATTTTTTCAAGATAAAAGTAGTCAAAAGTTTCAAATAAACATTCTCATTTCACCCAAATTTGAGAGCTTGGTTCCGTCTCTGAGTTGGCTTCAAATGGCAGTAGCTTTGACACATGAAATTTATGTGGACAACAATGATAATACATTAATGCTAGCCTATTTCTTTCTTATTTAATTGTGGTAGTCATACATGAATCCATAGATAGCTAGTTTATTAATCAATGAAAAGGAGGGAAAAGAAATGATGTGTTTGAGGTGCAATATACTCTTAACAATGCTTATCTAGTAAATCAGTGCTAGATTATGTAAGTTATAAGACTCCCTTGCCACTTTTTCTGAATCAATTATATTCTACACCTGCTAACTAGAAAAGTTTCAGGGTCTCAGTTTCAAGGGAGAGTTGGTAGGTGTTTGGAGATCGGTAAGTTTGTTTTAATTCTGGTTTGTGCATAGCTGTTGAACTGACTGACCAAAGAACAGATATGTTATCTGATACATATGATTGTGATGGTTTGATTGCTAACAGCTTGAATATATAAGTAAAATATTAGTGATTGTTAAGCGGTATCTGCTAATGTTCCATGTTTACTTCTTTTTGATTTCGTCTCTGCAACTTTTATTTGATCAAGCTGCCACTTGTTTGCCCGATTACTTAATTCTTAAAAAGAATAGTAACTGTATTGTACATGTAATGATAATTTACATAATCCTCTGTTTTCACATTTGAGGCTTAAATACACTTTAAACCTTGAAAAGGAACTTAAATAGCTGTTTGTTTCAATGTATTTTAAGTAGGTGATTTCATTTTGATAATTCAGTATTATTATTATTATTATTATTATTATTATTATTATTATTATTATTATTATTATTATTATTATTATTATTATTAGTTATTAGCAAGAATTGGTTAGTGCAGTTATTAGCAGTATAGCAGTATAGCAGGTGTAACAGTATAGCAGTATAGCAGGTGTAGCAGTATAGCAGTCAAAGATCATCCTGTAATTTGATAAGCTCATTTGAATGGGATAAAGATCTTTATCCCATTCAAATGAGCTTATCAAATTACAGGATGATCTTTGAGCAAACTTTGAAATTAGAATCCTTATTAGGTTATATTGTTAGAGAACATAGGTAATTTTTAGTCCCTTGATGGTTTGGTTTATGCTCCTTAATTGATTGGCATGCAGGTAGGTTAATTTTCACATTCCTTTCAGAGTTGCCTATTGTTCCCCTTTCATATCTTGTTTACAGTTGTTTTGAAACATCTTTGAAGATCATGGACTTGTAGCAGAGGAAATGCAATGTCATATTTGAGCATTCCTGTCAGGTTCAGATATGAACATACGTAGACTAATTGAATTGATCGTCTTTATTCTAAACCACTTGACTTCAGTGGTTGATCTTGAGTTTATTGAATTGTAAGGTTTTGTTTATAGAATTTTCAGTCATCTATGTCCACTAACTCTCTGTATATGTCATGCATTTTGCACAAGAATTTAGGAACAAATGAACAACTTCAATTTAACATGTGCAATTGTTTTTTATACTTGAACTTCTTGAAGTCTTGGAAACAATAGTCTTAAAATGATTATGTGTGAGCATAAGCTTCTGTCTGTCAGTTATTTCCCAGCATTTTTGGCATTCCTATTAATAATCACAAATTGCAAGCATAGTGTTGGCAATCTGTTTAAGCATAGTGGTGAGAATTTAAGGAATTAAATAATAACCTTTTATTTAAAAAAATTTCTTTTTTGTCCTCTGAAGTATCTACTGTATCTGATAGAAGCAAGCATACCTTTCAATCACACATAATGGTTAAGGAACTCTTTTTCCCAAGACGAGTGCTTTGTAGTTTAATAAACAAAACTCATTAGTAATGTGGAGAGATTTTTTCTAATTTGATTGCAACTACCAGTACATGAAGCTTCTTTGTTTTTCTCAGTTTATTGATTCTCTATTCTGGCTTGACATGCGAGTTTAAGGCAAGTAATTTCTATATTCTTGGTGCAGTAAAAACGCGAAAGATGTGATAAAGAATCTAAAGATGAAGTTTAATTTGTCAATGCGAACACTATCTAAGCCGGTGTCACTTGGAGAGATGGCAAGAACTTGGGATGCTTGTGCTCGGGCAGTTTTTCTTGAGTTTGCAGAGCAAATAGGAGGAAAACCATTTAGTTCAAGATTTGGAACCTGGAAGAATTGCATAACTGCTTCCTGATAGTTGGATGCATGATTACTTTGCTAAGGCCTAAGAGACAATAGCTAATACTAAAAGGTAAATGTTTACCTTTGTTGGATGAATGATTACTTTGCTGGGTTTTTGATTTGCTGATTACCTTAGTGCCACTAGTGTAACTTATTTTACAATTTCCGTAATTGTCATTAAAGTTTAATAAACTCAAAGTAACAACGAAGTTTTTATCAGGTTTGTATCAATTCAGCCAACTCTACAACCTTTTTTTCTGGGTGCAAAAAATGTAAAGTAGGTAAGGTAAATCGAATCAAATTACCGACAGGGCACATAAAGAATTTTTTTTAAATAAAAGGTTATTATTAAAATTGCTCTTTATTTTTGTTTAGCACAATTAATATACTTGGCTTGACCATTCATTTTCCCTTCACTTTGTTATTGTATCAATATGTTCTTTCTTTAATTTTATAGGAGGCTAACTACTGTAATGGGCCAGTTGAAGTCTGGACAACCTAGCTGCCCACAGTTATATATCTATAGCTCTGCAGTCAAAGTTATTCCTACAGCTTCTGTAGAGTCATTCATCACGGAGCAGTAGCAATTTTCATCACCTCCAAAGGACAATGGCTTTATTCCAAATACTGAAGATGTTTTTCAAATAGGAAGGAAATGAAATGTATTCACTGTATTCAGATGTAATACAAAGTTTTATATTTTTGCAGTTCCCCCACAAAGATTTACTATTATTGGGATGTATTTTGAATGGATGATGCATTTTGGCTTTAAATTTAAATGAGAATTTAGATCTTTTAGTTATATATCATGACATTAGTATATTGCAGGTGCATTGGTAATGTAGGTGAATAACAATTTTTTTTTATCTACAACATTTTAAAAATGTTGTATAAATTGGTTAAAAACGTTGTCTTATATACTAAACAACAATATTTTTATCCAAAAAACGTTGTGGAATCATACCTTCTACAACGTTTTTAAGCATCTGTTAATTTTTAAAAAATAAATTTACAACGTTTTTTCCTAAAAAACGTTGTGTATTGTGCTTAACCACAACGTTTTAAAAACGTTGTGTAAGAGTGTCAAATAGACAACACCCTTAACCACGACGTTTTTCTGATTGAAACCACAACGTTTTTTCCGCATTGTCTATTTACTATATTGTAGTAGTGAAAATTATTTGATTTTGTAAAATACAAAATATAAATGAGTAATAGTGAATTTGTATGTTGAAACAGAGCTACTATATATGTAGTATTAAAAGAAAAAGTCTTTTTTATGATTGTAGTTAAAATGACAGTATATTCTCAAAATTTGTAATCATATATAATTAACAAATATTACCTCCGTCCCAAATTAATTGCTTAGTTTTGACTTTTTAAAGTCAAATTGACCATTTTTAAAACTAATCTTTTTACTATTTTTGCTAAAATATAGGTGAAGATATTATAACCAAAAGAAAGTATATACAATTTATTACTAATCCCAATTTTTATAATTTTAAAAATATATTTATATATGCTTAATTATTAATTCTAAAAATAGTCAATTTGACTTAAAAAAAGTCAAAATTGAGCAATTAATTTGGGACGGAGGGAGTAACTACTAACTACTACTAAAGTTATACACGAAACAAAACTCTATACCTAGTATTTATAATTGAGAAAGCATAGTTATACACGGAACAAAACTATACACCAATTATTTAGAGCAATTCAAATTAAATTATAGCATATCAAAACTTAATTCATTTGTGTTTGATAAAATTGAATATTAAGATCAGAACAGTTTAGACATCGAAATAATATAGAGTTTCTGTTTAGAATTGTATCTGAATAAAAAAAAGTTATTTGATAATTAATTTTCTAAAATATCTGAATAGCAATAGTTTACCATTTTAACCCTCAGAACTTGTTATATAGGAACTTGTATATGCAAATTGTCTTGCTTCATTTGAACTGTAAAATAAATCAAATTCAAATTATACAGGAATGGATAAGATAGAGAGGGCAAACAAGAAGAGGAAGGAAGAAGAAAAATAAGGAAAAGGAAAGAAGAAAATTAAAAACAAGAACTACAAATCTGCAGTCCATGCAAATTGAAAACAAGAACTACAAATCTGCAGTCCATGCAAATTGAAAACAAGAACTACAAATTTGCAATTCGCTACCGAACCTTATCCATTCACCCTCTTTTCCTCACTCATATATATATATATATATATATATATATATATATATATATATATATATATATATATATATATATATATATATATACGGTTCGGATCTTAAACTCACCCCTTATTTAGCTCACCTTGCTCACCCCCTTTAGCGACGGATCGGGCGACGATTCGGTCCGTCGCTATATGTTCGGTCCGTTGTTATATGTTGTCACTACAAGAAAAACACTTAACGTCGATGGATGTATTTCCGACGGACTAATTTCTGTCGAAATTAATGTATTTCCGACGGATCAATCAGTCGAACATAATTCAGTCAGAGATATATTAAATTCGATCGAATTCAGTCAAAATAAGGCTGCCCAAAGGCACCAACATTTCGCGCCACCGGGAAATACTATCTCGACTGAATAAGCCTTATCGTCCGTCAGAAATAAACTAAAGTCAACGGACTTATTTTCGACAAAACTTCCGTCGAAAATAATCTATTTTACCACACACTTACAGATCTGTCGATCAGTTTGTTTCTACTCCATCTCTCTCCTACCTCACTCTCCGGCTTCTCCCTCCTCCCTCCTACCTCACTCTCCAGCTTCTCCCTCCTACCTCACTCTCCGGCTTCTCCCTCCTCCCTACTTCGTTCCCTCGCCCCTCCATAAAATGCCAGCTCCCTCTCTCCTCTCTTCTGTCGTACGGTGTTGGTGGGAATCGGCGGTGGTGGGTGGATTTTCGGCTGTGGTAGATTTCCGGGGACCGTGGGTATCGCTTCTCTTTTGTCTCTAACATTTCAATCAAGTGAGGTAATTTTCTAACTTCAACTCAATTATGTTAGGGTTAGGGTTTAATTATATTTCAGCCATTGATTTTGGGCTTGGCTGTGTTAGTGTTTAATTTATTTTGTTCTTTATATGAAACTGATTTTGTGTTAGGGTTTATGTCAACCACTGATTTTGTGTTAGGGTTTATATGTCAGCCACTGTGTTGGTTTCGAGTGTTATATATTGCAATTTGGGTTTGATTTGCTGCAATTTGGGGTGTCTGCCACTGTGTTGATTTGCTGCAATTTGGATTTTGTTAGAATTTCTTTCAAGCATGTACAAATACAATGGTTTCATAAATTAGTCATGTGTGTGAAATTAGGTCTGAAAATTTAAAGGCATTCTGTAATCTCATTGTCTGGCATTTACTTTTCTTTTAATCCTAATATCCGGCTGAGTTTGCATTATACAACTGCTTACCGCTTACTAAACTTTATTCTTTTGTATGATCTGGGGACTGTGATATACTGAGATGCATCATGTTTAATGACTTTTGAAGTATTGTTTTATTTTTTTAACTAATTTGAAAACCTAGTAAATTAACTTTAAGAGTCAATAAATTAGAAAATTTGTATTTATGAATGAAAGAAAAGTACAGTATAAATTTAACTCTCTAAATTATATATAATAAGTAAAATAAAATTGTTATTAATTAGAAAAGAATATTTATAAAATATATAATCAAACACAATTTAACTTCTTTTTAAATCAAAAAAACGAAATTGATAAATATTTCACCTCAGTCCACCAAGTTGAAACGGAGCTAATATCCATCAAAAGCCAACGCTTATGGGTTTAAATTTAGTCTGTAAAAGACTGCAACACTTAGTTAATTAAATATATTGTATCTAATAAATATATATTAATTATTTTAAATTAATATATTATATCTAATAAATAAATAAAATAAAATTAATAATAAACTAAAACAAAATAAATAATTTATTTTATTTTATTTTATTTAATATATTTAAATTTTACTTAATTAATTTAAATAATTAATATAATATAATATAATATTAAAAAATAAAAATAAAATAAATAAATCTAAATACATTAATAAATTTAATTTAAATAAATATAATTCAATGTTACTTACTTAATTTTAATTAATTTAAATAATTAATATAATAATAAAATTATTATAAATAAAGCATTTAATTAATGTAAGATAATAAAATTTAAATAAATTAAATATTATAATATAATATAATATAATACAAATACAAATAAAATAAATATAATTAAACTGAGTAGCACTTACTTAGTTAAATAAAATCAAAATTAAATAAAATACAATTAAATTAAATACAATTAATAACTAAGTAGCATTTGTTTAGTTGGGATGCGATATAATTAAATAAAATTGTGTTATGGTTGCGGTGTCGGAGAGGTTTGAGACCGATCCGTTGTTCCATCGTCAGGACTAACCCAGCCGTTCTCGCCTCCATCAGCTTGAGCAGGACGTTACAGCTGGTGCCACCGTCGAGAGTATTGGTATCCCTCTAGAGCAGTGGGCCGCGATACGCGAAGAGATTGTTTGGTTGGTGGTTACCTTAGTCGAGGACGCGTTTGGGCCGATGTTGAGTCAGTGCTAGACTGCTCAGCTATACTATTCGTTTTAAATTCAAATATATATTTTGCATGTTATTTAATTTTCATTTAGTTATCTTTAACTGAATCATATATATGGACTAATGAGTTATATTATATTGTATCAACAGGGTGATGAGCGGGATGACGATGATGGCGATTTTCATACTCCAGGGCAGCGTCGACGTCCGCCTGATGATCCTCCTCACACCGGGGGCTCTACTAGCTTGACTTAGTTTACATTCTTTTGTAGTTTACATTATTTTTGACTTAGTTTACATTCTTCTAAGTTACATTATTTTGTAGTTTATATTATTTTTGACGTATTGTAGTTTAAACCTTGTCATTACTTTAGTTTGAAATATCTCTTTACTTTAGTTTTGTTGCGGTTTGACATTTAGTTTAATTTAGCTTAATGAGATGTTTGATATAGTGTAGTTTAAATTAATGGGACATTTTTACTTCTTATTTAGTTGGTTTTTGACATATTGCTGGCATTGGTGTGTGATGTTGAGAAAACATGAACAGGTACAACAGATGTGGGTTAAATCCCTGGATATTGCAAAAACAAATAAAATATTTTTAAAAAAAACACTATTCTAGACGGAATAGTACTATTCTCGATGGATTTTCGTCGAAAATAAGTCCTTACCATTTTGGTCATGTGCCACATGTTACATATATTCTCGACGGAGCAGTGGTAATATCGACGGATTTCCGTCGAGTTTAAAGGCTTTACCATTTTTGGTAGGCTGCCATGTGGCATGCTTATCATCGACCGAATATCCTCGACAAACTATTTTCAATCGGACATATATTAACCCCGACTGAATATTCGGTCGAGGATAATTCCATCGAGTTTAAGTATCCCTGACCGAAAGATCGACGGACTTAATTTCGACCTGCTTATATACGACCGAATTTCCAACCGAATGTTCTGTCAGAAATAAGGTTAACCTCGACGGAATATCCGTACTACCGACGGAATATTCCGTTGGAAATAACCCTTTTTGTTGTAGTGTGTCCGTTGCTATATGTTGTCCGTCGTTAAAAGCTAAGACGACATATCGAACATATAGCAACGGACCGAATCGTCGTCCGGTCCGTTGTTAAAGGGTGAGCAAAGTGAGCTAGATAAGGGGTGAGGTTAAGATCCGGACCGTATATATATATATATATATATATATATATATATATATATATATATATATATATTATCATTTACATTACTTTACTTAATTAATTTTAGGCGAACTTCTTTTCTCCCATCCATACGATTCCAGATCCACACCTTCATTGTAAGGAGCAATTCTGTCGAGATTTGCGTAATTAAAAGCCATCCAGGGTTTATTTCGATATGTTTGCCAAAGACTTGGGGTTTAGACCTCTAGGCAAATCTACTCCGATGAAATCTTCTTGCATCAGATGCGGCCGATCACCAACAATCTTATCGTCTACGTTATCTGACTATCATTATGTTTAAAATTTTATTGGAGAATAAAATAGGGATTTTGTAATATTGAAGAGGTTATTTTTGTCCAAAAAAATATAAACTAATTCAGATATGATGTGCCTCTAAATGATTTAGAATTATATTTGTGTCTTAACGATTAAATAAGAGGCAATTTTTTTTAATCTCTGACCGAATCAGAGGCACATTTATTAAAGGGCTTTCAGATATAAACAAACACAACCTTAATGACTTCATACATTTTAAACGTTTAAGTTTTTTATTTTTTACAATTTAAACTATAATGTCTTAACTTTAAGACATTAAATTTTAATGTCTTTAAATTTTTATAAATTAAACATTTTGGTCACTGAATTAAGCATTTTTTTATTGAGATAAGTCGTGTGGCTTAAACTGAAAAGACAATTAAGTTTTTTAAGGATATATGCATGGTTTATATAAGCTCCAATTTTCCTCATTTTTTTTCTTCATCATACACTAATTACGTTCTTATAATTTTATATGATTTCAACTATATTTAAGGATTTCTTTAATGTAAAAAATTAAGTCTAAAGGTATATGTTGTCTAGATTGGCTCCAATTTATTCTATTTATTTATTTAACGAAACACTAACCACGTACTTATAATTTTTTGTGTTTCTAAATATATTTAAGAATGAAATTACTTAAAATACTCTCAATCAGATCAATTATTACACGACGATGTTTAAAAGATTTAATTTATAAAAATTAAATGACATTAAGTTCAATGTCTTAAAGTTAAAATAATAAAATTTAAATTAAAACAAGTAAAAAAAATTAAAATGTATGCAAACCTTATCTTAATAGTATCAATCAGGTCATGTTAATTGAACCATCACTTACGCAACTAAAACGTTATAATTAAAGATATTATTGTTAGTAATTTGAACAGTACTTGCATATATTGGTATGGATACTTAATAGTGCATGTATCATCCATATTATTGGAAAACAAAAACGAACAATCAGAATTAGAAGCCGAAAATCAACGTCCGCTATTATTAGTAACGAACGATAAAAAAATAATACATAGCGTCCACTATAATTAATAGTAGACGTTTATCAGAATGACTGGTTTTACCAATATATGTTTATGGTTTATTAACTAGGATTTAGGGTATATTAACTAGAATTTAGAGTTTACAATTATGTATCCGCAACTTGTATATTTTCAACTTTAATAAACTCTATATAAATCCTGATTAATAAACCCTAAACCCTTGTTTATAAACTCTGGTTAATAAATCATAAAACTTAGTTAATAAATCATAAACCCTTGTTAATTAGTCAAACTTATTTTGATTAATATTTGCTACTAATAGTAGCGGATAATAAATATTTTTTTTACCGTATGCTATTATTGGTAGGAAATATCGATTTTTAATTTTTAATTTTAATCGTTTTTTTTTATTTTTAATAATATAAATAATGTATGTGCTATAAAAATTCATAGAAATTATTGTATTATTACCCTGTATGTATATAGGTCGAGGCGTATACAAGAAGATAAAGGTATATAATGACTTGGGATTTGTTGACCATCAAGAGAGAGAGAGAGGGTGCAGGATGGTGTTGAATAAAGTAGCAGAATATTCAGTGGGGGTACTTTCATACAAACACCAAGGCAGGCGGGAAGGGTTTTTTGGGGTGGTGGGGAATAACTAATAAGCATGCACTAAGTAGTACCTATATGAGTTCAGAATGAATAAACCCTACGGACCCCATATATATAAACTAGCTGGGTCCCGTGCCTCCGGCACTGTATGGGCAGCGAAATTTATCTCAAACTTAGAATGACCCAGATGATTTATTAAGTGAGCGGGAAATTCAAAATCATTATTAGATAGATTAGATAGATAGATGTATTTTATTAGATAGATGTATGGACGGTGAGATTTATCTCAAACTTTGGACGGCCCAGATGATTTATTGAATGAGCGGAAAATTCAAAATCATTTGTATTTTATTAGATAGATATATATTTATGTTTATATGATGATCATCTGAATACTGACATTAGGATTCCCACACTTGTTCCCTCCAACACTCTACACGACAAAAACTTTCTTCCATTTTTTAATATCCCTGAACTTTCTTGTTCTTCCTTTACCAATTTCTAAAATTTAATTAACAAAATACAATTAATTTTGAATTTTCTATTCACCTTAATAAACGATTAGAACAGTCCAAAATTTAAAATAAATCTCACCGTCCATTATATCATCTTTAACTTCAAAGGATAAAAAATTATTCTCTCTCACTCTCAGATCCTCATCCGTTCTTTCTCCTTTCGAGCTCGCCATCTGCCTTCTCCATTTTCTAGCGCTGACAATCTCTCCTCCCCTTCGTACATAGTGCCGGAGGCACGAGTAGTACAACTAGTATGAAATGGTTAGAATCGTAGTTTAGTAGAGTCAAAATTGTTGTTAAAGACATGACGCGAGTGATCTCCGTCCTTAAAGTCTTTATCGCCCCCACCATGATCGGTTTGCTAAGAATTACAAACGATATACTTCCATGATATATGTCAAGCTTTGGTAAATAATCACCCGTGTCATGTCTTTAACAATAATTTTAACTTTACTAAACTACGATTCTAACAAAAATAAATCATTTCCATTTTGAAATTGCTGCCTTTCCTAGCTAGCTAGACAGAAATCATGTACATAAAAATTATATATACATATATTAATACTCTCGTAATAACTAGGGTCTAGCCGTCTAGAAATGTAAATGGAGCGGATTTAAGGGGAGTAGTTAACATGAAGTTCATTTTTGAGTAAGTTGGTCAATTGACCAATAGAGTACTGACACGCAGGCGAAGCTGTATTCGTGTCAATATTTTATTGGTCAATTGACCAACTTACTCAAAAATTAACTTCATACTAATCAGATCCGAATTTAAGCGGGTTCTATCACGTCCAACCTTCCGCATCAAATATGGGGTTACTACTTAAAAATCCGGATTCATAATTTGAAATTTTATTGTAAGAGCATTTGCACTAGTATTAAAAATTAATGGACATTTTCAATACATTCATGGAATATGTATGATAAATCGTATGTTTTATCTCGTATTAAATTCCTGCTAAAGAATGTAAGGCAAAAGCTAGCTTAATCATCTTTGTTAGATGGAAACAATAAAACATCATATATTATAATACATTATTTATAATCTTAGTGAGATGCAAGTAATGTAATTAGATAATACATACAATACAATATGTCGAATTGATTTTCTATTTTGGGATGTTCCAATATATAAGCTACTTACTATTTATAAAATTTAGTTGGTTCATTATTTTACTTTTATGCCCTTATAATAAATATTCAACCACTACTCTTTTTTTGAAAAAACAATATTCAATGTCATTATTTTTATCACCATATTTAATGTTGTTGTATTCTCAATAAAACTTGAGAGTTCCAATGTAATAAGATTTCATCTTTGGTTAAAGTTCTATGGTCAATCAATGAAGTTGAGAGTTCCAATTAGATAAGTAAGGTGTAATATCCCAAAAAAAAAATATATTAATTTTATATTCTTAAAACATATTGTTTGGAACTTGTCATTTATTTGGGTCAAACTATTTATTTAAATTATGTGGGCTAATAAATATTAAAAGTGATGGATAATATTATTTGATTACAAATTGGGCCTTAATATTCATTGAAACCAATTAAAAGTTCATGATTAGGGTAAGACCCTCTTAATTAATAAATAGCTAGCCCTAACCTTATTTTGTTATACAATATTTCGAGGGAAAATAGAGGAAGAGAGAGGCGACGGCTCAAGACGGAGGAGGAATTAACAATCAATAGTGAGAATCAATTCAGGTTAGTATATTATGGTTTGAAAATCACTTTTGTAGTATATTTTCCTTGAGTATTTGTATGATGATGAATGTATATTAAGTAATATAAATATGTAAGTACATGTAAGATAACTATGAAGAATTTTTCCGAATCAGTTATAAAAGAGTTCTGCAATTATATGTCTAATAATCTAATAAGTATTAATTGAGTGAATATGTGACGCCCCCAAAATAGGTATACAACACCCATTCTGAGTCGCCAAATACATGGTACATAAAGCAAACTACAACTTCAATAATACAAATGTTGTGTGAAATACGACAATACCTACTGTGAGTTTAAATACAAATATTGTCTTCTAGACAATATCCACACGCAAATAAGTCCTCATTACAATTATTCAAACACTATTTTATAGAAATAGTGAGGACTGCCAAAAACATCTTTCTATAAACCTCACTCCGTACCTCGACTCGATCTTGCTATGTTCTCACCTCCTGAAAAGAAAAATGGAACAAAAAGGAAAGAGTGAGCTCAACTAGCCCAGTAAAGAATATTATGACTAAGATAATATACAACAAATTATCGTTAGTCTTCAACAGGGAAAAATATAATAGACAACAAGTTTTAGATCAACAAATGCAGCGAAAACAACAATCCATTAGAAGAGTCACGTAGAGAATGAATTCTACTGTCTTCTAAGATTTAAAAGTCCATCATCAATATTTTATCCATGTAACAACAATCAATATACATCTTTAATCATCTTTGCACTACAAGCCAAAGATATTCATTTGTATCACCAGTTGGTCATGTTCATCTCAACACCTGTTCATCTTTGCACTACGGGCCAAAGAGATTCATCAGTTTAATCATTCATCTTTGCACTACAGGCCAAAGATATTCATCAAGTATCACCATTAAGGACTGAGGATGATGAAAAATATTTTTAAGAACGAATCCAGTGAGACAGAAGGACAAATATTAGGGATTCGTACAACAGTTTGTCCAAGATCAATAATACTTCATAACAACTGATTTTGAAGCAGAACTCAAAAATAACGATCAAAACATGGATACAATCAAAGATAGTAGCCAAAATAAATATTTTGGACAAAAAGAAGAAATTTCATTTTTCGATGAAAAGTGTCGTATACGTGAATAGTGCCGTATACATGAATAGTAACTCCGACACCAAAAGATAAAAATTTCACAAAAATATCATCACGCTTCGTGAATAGTACTCGTGAATAGTAACTCATGAATAGTAACTCCGATATGAAAAAGTTCCAAATTGATAAAAAGTTCAGATCAATATTTCGGCATAATGATATTGAAGAAGATAATATTATTTAAGAAGAAACAACATCCCTTACCACAACATAACCGTACTTCTGACTGAATTTCGGTATAGTGCTGACAGAAACTCGCACCGTATAGCAACACTCAAAGTATACTCACAAGAATATGCTCGATAATATAGAGAGAGAAAGAGATAAAACTTTGTTTCTGGTGTGATTTTTAATTCTAACTTAGTCCTCTATTTTATAGAAAAATGCTAGAACGCCAAAGGAGACTAAATTAATAAAATATTAATTTATTTATATAATTTTCCTTAGCCCACCATTTTGACCAAAGAAATCAGTCACAACACATGTTAAAGATGCCCACCAACCTTTGAAAAACGTTTTTGAAATAAAAATAATAATTAAACTTTCAAAAATCAATTATTTCGGAACCCTGAAACTTCAATAATTCACAATAAATAGCCCTTTTATCAAAAAATTCAAATCTCGCGACTCTTTATAGGAATTTCAATTCTCTACAACTTTGCAGAAGAAAATCTTTCCAAATTCCAAACAGAACTAATCTGAAATCCACAAACGTGCGATTTTACAGTCTATAATCAATTTTCGGTCAAGAATTGTGTCCACCGACACACAAAATATGTGTTAAACATTTAATGCCACAAAAATACTCTTCCTCCTCATATACTCATATATCCCACATCCATTGTAAAAATATCACCGTTAATATATTATTAAAATAATATATTTAAATGAATTATTTTATCAAAAAAAGATAAAATATTAATTTTCAACAATTGTCACATTAAAATTTTTCTCCATCTATATCCACATAAAATGAATATTTTCTTTATCATAATAATCAATAATTAATTATTCACAAATAATATTACAGAATCACAGTACTGCCAACCAGGCAGTTCCCAGGATAGAGGGGGCTTTCCAATAAAGATTTCTCCTTACTGACGCACAATTAGGTGACCAAACCTCTCCTTAGAAAGAACTTTCTAGACATTGCCAATAATGTTATCTGATAATATTATTCAAATAATATGAATTATTGATCTGATAATGGAAAATACTATGCAGTGACAATTATTGAAACAATAATAATATAAATATCAACACAGCAATTATTGAATCAATAAAATAAAATAATGAACAGTAATTACTGTAACAATTATTGAGTAATGCCTTCTTACGTACGAATCAATAATTCAACCATACTGTGCAATACCGTGTGCTACTGTACAACCACGCGTATTACTGTATTTTAACCACCAGGTAACCTAACAGTGTTAACGGCAATAATTTACGTCGTTATTTATAAAACTCAATCTTTGTCGTTTTCTTTCATCCAACCGTTTTTCGTTATGGGGCCCACAAATGACTGCGCCGTCGTACGGAGATTCCCGACAAAAAGAATATTCTACGACCAAACGAATATTCCCCGACAATAATGAATATTTTATAACCACTTGCTTATTTTGTAAACTTTGCACGTTTCACCCATAGCCAAAATATTATATCAAATTACCGCCTTATTAATCAAGAATAATAATTAGAGGAAATTCGATTTTATTTATAAAAAGTTGGGGTCTTACAACCTCCCCTCCTTATGAAATTTCGTCCTCGAAATTGACGTACGTACCTGGTATTTCGAATAGGTGAGGGTACCTCGCTTTCATTTCCGATTCCAACTTCCATGTCATTTCCTCAATTGCATGGTTTCACCACAAAACCTTAACTTGTGGTATGACCTTCGTGCGTAGGACATGCTCCTTCCTATCCAAAATCTTGACAGGTACATCTTCATATATTAAGTCTTCGGCTATCTCGTCCGGCTCTAACTCAATAACATGATTCGGGTTTACGTAACATCGATACATGAAATACGTTAAGAACACGCGTCATACTTGGCGGTAAAACGAGTCTATAGGCCACAGTTCTTATTCAATCTAGGATTTCAAATGGACTAATAAATCGAAGGTTTTAGCTTTCCTTACATCATTGATTCTCGCTTTTAAAATAACAACTTCTTGCATCTCTTTCTTCATATTCATCAACTCTGGTGTGTAGCTTGAGCGATTTTAACTATCGATTAAAGTCGATTATACTCGTATATCATCACGTGGGTGCCTAGAGTTTTCATCTCCATCTCTATTATTTGTAAGTTATACAAAATGAGTCTTTGAAAATATCGTACTCGTACTCGTATACGATTTTCTACTCAACACGTCAGCTACCACGTTGGTTTTTTTTCAGGATGGTATTGAATGGTATGGCCGTAATCTTTCAACAGCTTGAGCCAACATCGTTGCCGTATGTTGAGTTCTACATTCCTCGCTCCATTCGAATTTTGTATCTTTTCGAGTCAGCTGAGTTAATAGAGTAGCGATTCGAGAAAATCTTTCCATAAAATCTTCGATAATAACCAACTAAGCATAGAAAGCTACGTATTTCGATTACTGACTTATGTTGCTCTCAACTGTGACTCATATCCCAATCTTGGATAGAACATCACAATGACACCTATCAGTTTACTACCGTACGAATATGGCGTCCCCTACAGAGAGTCTGGCTTCGGTGCATTCCACAAAGGAAGTCACCAGATAAAGGCTCGGGTACCAAATTCTATAGTTGAATTTTTAACTCCTGAAGTTCAATAGGAGCCATGAGATTTTAGAAATGGGTTTTGTACCGGGTTCAAAGTCGATACAAAATTCAATATCACACTTTGGGAGTAAGCCAAGAAATTCTTCAAGAAATACGTCAGGAAATTCACTAACAACAAAAATATCATTCAAATCTGACGTATTATTGTTCAAGTCCATAACATGGCTAAGAAAGCTTGACATTCATTCTTCAATAAACAAATAGCTTTGTGGTTTGATATGAAGGTGTTTGACTTCAATGGTTTGGTTGCTTGAATTCGAATAACAGGTTGCTTAGGAATATGAAAACTAACAACCTTACGAAAGCAATCAATTTTGGCATGATGAGTAGTTAATCAATCAATCTCACATCAAAAACAAGTATCTTTAAAGAAATAAGGTCAACAGGTAATGCGATGGTGCCAACTTGGATCAAACAAGATTTATAAACAGTGGATGTGATGAAAGTTTCTCCTAACGGAGTTTCCACAGATAGGTCAAAGTCTAATTTCTCTAGAGTCAAGTTTAAATGTTGAGTACAAGAAGGAGAGATAAATGAATGAGTAGAACCGGTATCTAATAAGGTATAAACTTCGTAAGAATTCATAATTAACTAAACCGTGCTAACTTCGTTCGGGTTCTTCGCATTCTGACCAGTCACAAAAAACGCTCTTCCAGAAACCGTTGACTTTGACTTTTCTGGGACAGCCTTTTGAGTCACCATCCCCACTAGGCTTGGTTTCGCTACAGTGCAATCTCGAGCAATATGTCCTTCCTTTCCACAGTTATAACATACCTTGAACTATTGTGGAAAGTTTGGGCTGATGTGTCCCTCTTTTCCACATTTATAGCATACGACCAGTGGTCGTTCTCCTCCCTTAAAACCAGTTGCTACTGGTGCTGACGTCTTCATAGTATCATTGTTGAATCTCCTCTTTTTAAAATCTCCCCCCGACTCGCTTCTTCTATTTTCATGGCCACGAGTACCACCAGAGTGGTTGTCGCTCTTGTCCGTATTTTTCTTTCTCTGCTGGTTATCGTTGTTCTGATAACTGCTGTCACCGATATGATCCTGGTTCCGGTCTCATGGTTGAACGTACTCGCTATCTCACTCTAATAATTGAGCCCTGTTGACAACATCTGAATATAAAGAAAATTTATGAGAGATAAGATATTGTCGAATCTCGGGTTTTAAACCTCTCAGAAACATCATCGTCATTCGTTCCTCATTCTCTACCAAATGAGGTGCAAACCTGGATAACTCTGCGAATTTCGCCTCGTATTGGGACACCGTCATGTTGTTTTGTTCTATTCTAATAAACTCTACCTCTTTCATATGGCGAATACTTTCAGGAAAGTATTTTTTGTTAAAAATTTTCTGAAACATTTTCCAAGACATGCAGAGTGCGGCAGGCTGGGTACGTTTCACAGACTCCCACCAGTAATCTGCCTCGCCACGGAACATAAAGGTGGCGAATGGAACCTTCTGTTCCTCCGTGCATCCCAAGACATCGAATATCTTGGTAATTTTGTGACAACCCCAAAATAGGTCCATTCCATCCAACCCATTCTGAGTCGCCAAATACACATGGTTCAGAAACAACTACAACTTTTACCACCCATTAGCTGTGAGTTTGAATACAAACATTATCATCTAGATAATATTCACATGCAAATAAATCCCCATCATAATTATTGATACATAATTTTACAAAAATGGTGAGGACTACTAAACAACTCTCTCTAGAACCTTCATTCCATACCCCGACTAGTACTCGTTACATTCTCGCCTCTTGAGAAGAAAAATGGAACAACAAGGAAAAGGGTGAGCTCAACTAGCCCAGTAAAGAATATTATGACTAAGATAATGTACAACAAATTATCCTTAGTCTTCAACAGGGAAAAATCTGATAGAATACAATAGACAACAAGTTTAGATCAACAACTGCAGCGGAAACAACAATTCATTAGAAGGGTTAAGTAGAGAATAAAATCTACTAACATCTATGAATTTAAAAGTCTATCATCAATATTTTATCCCTGTAACATCAATCAATATATATCTCAAATCAAATCAAATATTCATCTTTGCACTACAGGCCAAAGATATTCATCAGTTGGTCATGTTCATCTAAACACCTGTTCATCTTTGCACTACGGGCCAAAGATATTCATCAATTGTTCATGTTCATCTCAACACCTGTCCATCTTTGCACTACGAGCCAAAGATATTCATAATAAAATCAACCATCTTTGCACTACAGGCCAAAGATATTCAGTAACACCATCATTTAGGACTGAGGATGATGAAAAATATTTTAAAGAAAACGAATCCAGTAAAACAAAATAACAAGTATTAAGGATTCGTACTTAAACAATCCGAGTTCAAAAATACTTCATAAATAATCATACTGAAGTAAAATTCAAGAATGATCAAAACATAGATCCAATCAAAGCTAGTATCCAGGATAGATATTTTGGACAAAAAGAAGAAATTTTATTTTTTGGTGAATAGTGTCGTATACGTGAATAGTAACTTCGACACCAAAAGATAGAAATTTCACAAAAAATATCTTCACGCTTCGTGAATAGTATTCGTGAATAGTAACTCGTGAATAGTAATTCATGAATAGTAACTCGTGAATAGTAACTCATGAATAGTAACCCCAACATGAAAAAGTTCCAAATTTGATAAAAACTTCCAACCAATATTTCAGCATAATGATATTGAAGAAATAATATCATTTGAGAAGAAAATAACATCCTTTACCTCGAAAGACAGTACTTCTAGTTAAAACACCGGATATAGGCTATGACTTGAACTTGCACCGTATAGCAATACTCAAAGTATACTCAAAATACTCACAAGAATACGCTCGATAATATAGAGAGAGAAAATTTCAGTTTCTGGTGTGATTTTCAATTCTAACCTAAGCACCTATTTATAGGAAATTGCTTAGAACACCAAAACAGAAAATTTAATATAATATTAATATATATATATATATATATATATATATATAATCATCTACGCCAACCCTTGAATCTGATTTTCAGCCATTGAACACATGCTCCCTTCTAGAAAAATAAATAAAAAACGTCTTTATTATTTAAAATAATTAAAACTTCCAAAAATCAATTATTTCGGAGCTTTCGGAACTTCAATAATTCATAATAAATAGCCCTTTTTGCCAGAAAATTCGAATCTCGCGATTTTTTATAGGAAATTCAATTCTCTACAACTTTGCAGAAGAAAGTTTTTCCAAATTCCAAACAGAAATTGACCGAAACCCATAAACGGACGATTTTACAGACTATAATCAAATTTCAGTCAATAATTGTGTCCACCAACACACAAAATATGTGTTAAACATTTAATGCCACAAAATACTCTTCCTCCTCATATACTCATATATCTCACATTCATTATAAAATATCATCGTTAATATATTATTAAAATAATATATTTAAATGAATTATTTTATCAGAAAAAGATAAAATATTAATTTTCAACAATTGTCACATTAAAAATTTCTCCATCTATATCCACATAAATCAATATTTTCCTCATCATATAAATCAATAATTAATTATTCACAAATAATATTACAGAATCACAAGTACTGGCAACCAGGCTGTTCCCAGGAAAGAGGGGGCTTTCCTAATAAGAATTTCTCCTTACTGGCGCGCAATTAGGTGACCAAACCTCTCCTTAGACAGAACTTTCTAGACATTGCCAATAATAGTTATCTAATAATATTATTCAGATAATATGAATTATTGCTTCGATAATAGAAAATACTGTGTAATGACAATTATTGAAACAACAGTAATATAAAATATCAATGCAGCAATTATTGAATCAATAACATAAAATACTGAACAGTAATTACTGTAACATTATTGAGTAGTGTCTTCTTACGTAAGAAGTCAATAATTGGTGCAATACCGTGTGCTACTGTTCAACAACGCGTATTACTGTTACTTTAACCACCGGGTATTCCAATAGTATTAACGGTAACAACTACGCCGTTATTTATAAACAACTTATATTTGTCATTTTCTTCATACAATCGCTTTCCATTATGGGGCCCACAAAAGACTGCGCCGTCGTACGAATATTCTCCGACAGCAAGAATATTCCACGACCAAACGAATATTCCCCGACAACAATGAATATTTTATAACTACCTGCTTATTTAAAATATTTACGCATTTTACCCATAACTAACCACATTAATCAAATTCTTCCTTACTATTTCAAAAAAAAATAAAATAAAGGAAATTCCTTTTTATTTAAAAAATTTTCGGGGTCTTACAACCTCCCCTCCTTATGAAATTTCGTCCTCGAAATTGACGTACGTAACTGGTGTTTCGAAAAGGTATAGATACCTCGCTTTCATTTCCGTTTCCAACTCCAAGGTCATTTTCTCTATAGCATGATTCCTCCCCAAAACTTTAACTTGTGGTATGACCTCCGTGCGTAGGACATGCTCCTTCCCATCCAACATCTTGATAGGTACCTCCTCGTACGTTAAGTCTTCAGCTATTTCGTCCGGTTCTAACTCAATGACGTGGTTCGAGTCGTCCACATCGGTACAAAAAAAATGTTATAAACACGCGATATACTTGGCGGTAAAACGAGTCTATAGGCCACAGTTCCTATTCGATCGAGAATTTCAAATGGATTAATAAATCAAAGGTTTGAACTTTGCTCACATCGCCAATTCTCGCTTTTGGAATAACAACTTCTTGTACCTGCTTCTTCATATTCACCAGCTCCGGTGTGTAGCTTGAACAGCTTTAACTTTATCGATTAAAGTCGATTATACTCGTATATCATAACGTGGATAGCTAGAGTTTTCATCCCCATCTCTATTATTTGTAAATTATACGAAATGAGTCTTTGACAATATCGTACTCATACTTGTATACGATCTTCTACTCAACACGTCAGCTACAACGTTCACTTTTCCAGGATGATATGGTCAGAACATGTGCTGAAATGAGTCTCCTCTTGAGTTCTTCGAAGCTCTTCCCACATTCCTTGTTCCATTCGAATTTTGTATCTCTACGAGTCAGATGCGTTAATGGAATAGCGATTCGAGAATATCCTTCGACGAATCTCCGATAATAATCAACTAAGCCTAGAAAGCTACGTATTTCGATTATCGACTTAGGTGGTTCTCAACTGTGACTTATATCCCAACCTTGGATAACACGTTACAATGACACCTATCAGTTTACTATCACACGAATATGGCGTCCCCTACGGAAAGTCTGGCTTTTGTGTATTCCACAAAGGAAGTCACCAGATAAAGGCTCGGGCATCAACTTCTACAGTTGGATTTTTAACTCCTGAAGTTCAATAGGATCCATTCGATACGAGATTTTAGAAATGGGTTTTGTACCGGATTCAAAGTCGATACAAAATTTTATATCACGCTCTGGGAGTAAACCAAGAAATTCTTCAGGAAATTTACTAACAACAGAAATATCATTCAAATCTGATGTACTTTTGTTCAAGTCCATGACATGGGCTAAGAAAACATGACATCTATTTTTCAATAAACGAATGACTTCATGGCTTGATATAAAAATGTTTGACTTCAATGGTTTGATTACTTGAATTCGAATAACAGGCTGCTTAGGAATATGAAAACTAACAACCTTACAAAAGTAATTAATTTTGGCATGATTAGTAGTTAACCTTAAAATCACATCAAAAGCAAATATCTCTATAGAAATAAGGTTAACAGGTAATGTGATAGTGCCAACTTGAATCAAGCAAGATTTCTAAACAACGGATGTAATGAAAGTTTCTCCTAACGGAGTCTCCATAAATAGGTCAAAGTCTAATTTCTCCGTAGTCAAGTTCAAACGTTGAGCGCAAGCAAGAGAGATAAAAGAATGGGTAGAACCGGTACCTAGTAAGGTATAAACTTCGCAAGAATTATAATTAACTAACCCGTGCTAAACTCGTTCGGGTTCCTCGTATTTTGACCGGTCACGACAAACGCTCTTCCAGGAACCGTTGACTTTGACTTTTCTGGGACAGCCTTTTGAATCACCATCCCCGCTGGAATTGGTTTCGCTACCGTACACTCTCGAGCGATATGTCCTTCCTTTCCACAATTATAGCATACCTTGAACTGTTGTAGGCAGTTTGGGCTGATATGTCCCTCTTTCCCGCATTTGTAACATACGACCGGTGGTCTTTCTCCTCCCTTGGAACCAGTTGCTGCTGGCACTGTCGTCTTCACATGGTCGTTGTTAAATCTCCTTTTTTTAAAATCTCCTCCCGACTCGCTTCTTCTATTTTCATGGCCACGATTACCACCAGAGTGGTTACCGCCTTTGTCCATATTCTTCTTTCTCCGCTGGTTATCGTTATTCTGATGACTGCTATCTTCGGTATAATCCTGATTATGGTCCATCGGTTGAACGTACTCGTTATCTCGCTCTAACAACTGAGCCCTGTTGACAACATCTGAATAGATAGAAAATTTATGAGAAATGAGATACTGACGTATGCCGGGTTTCAAACCTCTCAGAAACATCCGCGTCATACGTTCCTCATTCTCCACCAAATGAGGTGCAAACGAACTTTGCCTCGTACTGGGACACCGTCATGTTATTCTGCTCTAGTCTAATAAACTCCACTTCCTTCATATGGCGAATACTTTCAGGAAAGTATTTTTCGTTGAAAAGTTTCTGAAACTTCTCCCATGACATGCTGAGTGCGGCTGGATGTGTACGCTTCACAGACTCCCACCAGTAGTCTGCCTCGCCACGGAACATAAAGGTGGCGAATGGAACCTTCTGTTCCTCCGTGCATCCCAAGACATCGAATATCTTGGTAATTTGCTTGACCCATGTTTCAGCCATGATCGGATCGGGCTTTCCCTTAAATTCTGGTGGTCCCAACTCTTTGAACTGCTTAGCTGTGACAACTCGTGAATTGCTATCATTTTCTCCTGTATTTTGAACACGAGTCTCCTTCGTCTGGTTTTGCATGAACTGCAAAAAGCTCCTAAACATCCCGTCGTTTATCGTCTGCTCAGTGGCGTTGTTCACAAGAGGAACATTGTCAGCCTGTTGCACGTTCTCCTCATTGGTGAGTACAGGCGTCTCTACGGTCTCATTAACTCCACTGTTAACATTCTCAGTCAACATTCTCAAATACTGTCATAAAACAAGGGTTAATTAAAAAAATTTAACAAATCACATATTACCCCTATATTATGACCAACCAACAAACAAGCTTAGGTAGGACACACTAGCGAAGGATTTACTCGTCTCTCCCCTCCTAGTTCTATTCCCCGATCTCCGCCAGAGATCATATCCCTAAGCTCTGATACCAACTGTGATGCCCCCAAAATAGGTCCATTCCATCCAACCCATTCTGAGTCGCCAAATACACATGGTACAGAAACAACTACAACTTTTACCACCCATAAGCTGTGAGTTTGAATACAAACATTATCATCTAGACAATATCCACATGCAAATAAATCCCCATCATAATTATTGATACATAATTTTACAAAAAATGGTGAGGACTACTAAACAACTCTCTCTAGAACCTTCATTCCATACCCCGACTAGTACTCGCTACATTCTCGCCTCTTGAGAAGAAAAATGGAACAACAAGGAAAAGGGTGAGCTCAACTAGCCCAGTAAAGAATATTATGACTAAGATAATGTACAACAAATTATCCTTAGTCTTCAACAGGGAAAAATCTGATAGAATACAATAGACAACAAGTTTAGATCAACAACTGCAGCGAAAACAACAATTCATTAGAAGGGTTAAGTAGAGAATAAAATCTACTAACATCTATGAATTTAAAAGTCAATCATCAATATTTTATCCCTATAACATCAATCAATATATATCTCAAATCAAATCAAATATTCATCTTTGCACTACAGGCCAAAGATATTCATCAGTTGGTCATGTTCATCTAAACACCTGTTCATCTTTGCACTACGGGCCAAAGATATTCATCAATTGTTTATGTTCATCTCAACACCTGTTCATCTTTGCACTACGAGCCAAAGATATTCATAATAAAATCAACCATATTTGCACTACAGGCCAAAGATATTCAGTAACACCATCATTTAGGACTGAGGATGATGAAAAATATTTTAAAGGAAACGAATCCAGTGAAACAAAATAACAAGTATTAAGGACTTTAAACAATCTGAGTTCAAAAATACTTCATAAATAATCATACTGAAGTAAAATTTAAGAATGATCAAAACATAGATCTAATCAAAGCTAGTATCCAGAATAGATATTTTGGACAAAAAGAAGAAATTTTATTTTTTGGTGAATAGTGTCGTATTCGTGAATAGTGTCGTATACGTGAATAGTAACTCCGACACCAAAAGATAGAAATTTCACAAAAAACATCTTCACGCTTCGTGAATAGTATTCGTGAATAGTAACTCGTGAATAGTAACTCGTGAATAGTAACTCATGAATAGTAACCCCGACATGAAAAAGTTCCAAATTTGATAAAAACTTCCAACCAATATTTCAGCATAATGATATTGAAGAAATAATATCATTTGAGAAGAAAATAACATCCTTTACCTCGAAAGACAGTACTTCTAGTTAAAACACCGGATATAGGCTATGACTTGAACTTTCACCGTATAGCAATACTCAAAGTATACTCAAAATACTCACAAGAATACGCTCGATAATATAGAGAGAGAGAAAACTTCAGTTTCTGGTGTGATTTTCAATTCTAACCTAAGCACCTATTTATAGGAAATTGCTTAGAACACCAAAGCAGAAAATTTAATATAATATTAATATATATATATAATCATCTACGCCAACCCTTGAATCTGATTTTCAGCCATTGAACACATGCTCCCTTCTAGAAAAATAAATAAAAAACGTCTTTATTATTTAAAATAATTAAAACTTCCAAAAATCAATTATTTCGGAGCTTTCGGAACTTCAATAATTCATAATAAATAGCCCTTTTTGCCAGAAAATTCGAATCTCGTGTGTTTTTATAGGAAATTCAATTCTCTACAACTTTGCAGAAGAAAGTTTTTCCAAATTCCAAACAGAAATTGACCGAAATCCATAAACGTACGATTTTACAGACTATAATCAAATTTCAGTCAATAATTGTGTCCACCAACACACAAAATATGTGTTAAACATTTAATGCCACAAAAATACTCTTCCTCCTCAAATACTCATATATCCCACATTCATTATAAAAATATCATCGTTAATATATTATTAAAATAATATATTTAAATGAATTATTTTATCAGAAAAAGATAAAATATTAATTTTCAACAATTGTCACATTAAAAATTTTCTCCATCTATATCTACATAAATTCAATATTTTTCTCATCATATAAATCAATAATTAATTATTCACAAATAATATTACTGAATCACAGTACTGACAACCAGGCCGTTCCCAGGAAAGAGGGGGCTTTCCAATAAGAATTTCTCCTTACTGGCACGCAATTAGGTGACCAAACCTCTCCTTAGACAGAACTTTCTAGACATTGCCAATAATGTTATCAAATAATATTATTCAGATAATATGAATTATTGTTTCGATAATGGAAAATACTGTGTAATGACAATTATTGAAACAACAGTAATATAAAATATCAATGCTGCATTTATTGAATCAATAACATAAAATACTGAACAGTAATTACTGTAACCATTATTGAGTAGTGTCTTCTTACGTAAGAGTCAATAATTGGTGCAATACCGTGTGCTACTGTGCAACAACGTGTATTACTGTGTTTTAACCACCGGGTATTCCAACAGTATTAACGGTAACAACTACGCCGTTATTTATAAACAACTTATATTTGTCGTTTTCTTCATTCAATCGCTTTCCGTTATGGGGCCCACAAAAGACTGCGCCGTCGTACGAATATTCCCCGACAGCAAGAATATTCCACGACCAAACGAATATTTCCCGACAACAATGAATATTTTATAACTACCTGCTTATTTAAAATATTTGCGCATTTTACCCATAACTAACCACATTAATCAAATTCATCCTTACTATTTCAAAAAAAAAAAATAAAGAAAATTCCTTTTTATTTAAAAAATTTTTAGGATCTTACAATATATATATAATGCTAGCAAAGTAGCAAGTGTACAAAGAAGCTATATAATAGAAGCAGCTTTATCAAATTGGCAGTAGAGTATTATATTCCACCAAGTAACTCAGCTCTTTATATAGGAAAACAAAGCTGAAACGGTAAAATAATAATGTTAATATCCCAATAATGCTATTAATATATAATAGCAATTACAAATCTTCATAAATATATTAATTATAACTCATTTATTTTATACATCAAACTCTTTTAATGAATATATTTATTTTTATTTAACTTTGTAATATATTATTTGTATAAAATACAACATTGTGTACGTACATTTTTTTCATATATATATATATTAATTTATTTTTTTCATATATATATATATATTAATTTATTTTTTTACATCAAAGAATTTGGATCTTCTACTACAAAAAGCTTATCACCGTCTCTTATAACTTCAATGGAGTCAATTTCTGATCCTTCTTCATCTGTTACAATCGCATTTGTGGCATCAAAGCCAAACTTCTCACCTGCCAGAAATGAAAAATTATGAAACATGGGATTTCCATCAAATTAGTAATTACTAATTCAAATTTAGAATTTATTTGTATAAATAATCATTCCATCCCAACTTATTACTGGTTACTGGTTAATGGTTCTAATATTGAACTTAAAAATAATTGAGATATGATATTAAAAAAAAAAAAATGTACCTGTCATGGACTTGAGCTCCAGCAATGAACTAGGCAACTTAATTAGCCTCCCGGCTTGAGTGCAGCAATTTTCTCTCCTCTTCTCAGGATGGCCTCTATATATACTAACCCTAATAGAACACAATGATGATGCCTTTGCCTTAGACTCCCCTTCTTCATCTGGCTTGTTAAAAATCACTTGATAATTAACTGAGCTATCGGGCACATTTATCCGGTGCCCTACCTCTCTTTTTTGCAACATTTGATTCAAATTTAAAGAAGATAAAAACTTGTTATTACTAGAATTTTGAACAAAATCTGTGCCAATATCTGCACCATTCATCACAAGAAGCTCAACCATTTCTGGGTGATTTTCTGCCAAGGCAACTTGGATAGGTGTTGATCCATGTCGATCTTTTGAGTCAACGTGTAATCCGTGTTTTAGGAGCTCTTTCGTTACTGTCAAATCATTTCTCTTTGCAGCTGTGATTAGGAGGTCACCGGAGGTGTAGGGATCCGAGATGGAAGCCCAGTGGTAGAGTATTCGAAAGATGGAGTGGTGCTTTGCTGCAATAGCATCCCATATTGCACTGTTTCCATCCAAGTCTGCCATGCAAAATGTATATTACTAAATTATGTATACATGTTTACTAAATTTGAGTTTAGACACAAAGATATTATGAATGTTTACCTCTTAGGTGTATGTTACATGCATGCTTGAGGAGTACTAGTACACATTCTTCATGTCCTTTTGATGCTGCAATATGCTGATGCAAACCAGGGGGAAAAACATAATTGCTATGAGAAAGGCAGCAACAACAAGAAGAACTGAAGAAATTTTTAATACTCAGTGGATAATGATTTGCAATAAAGGGAATCCATTGAATTCATTAGATATCCAAAATGTCATTATTATTTTTGCGGTAAAATATATGTATATACCAGTGGTGTCCTTCCTTTGGAGTCTCCAATATCAGGGTCCAATCTTGCCTTGAGAAGTTCATCAAGAAAAGCAGCATTTCCTGTACTGGCAACTGTGAGCAAGTTGACAGACATGTTTGGATCATCATCTTCTTGATTCCCATTATCCACCATTAATTCCCCTATATTCAAATCCTTCAGACTTTTGTGATGCTGAAAATATTAACCCCATCCAACAATTATAATCCATCATTTACACTTGTAAACTAATAAAGACTTGTTGACTTTTATGTATGCATATTAATTAAGGTCTGTCTTGTGCACTCTTTTATTTATTTATTTTTTTCAATACGGAATTTTAGGACGAGGTAGTATAATACTATTATTACCAAGAACCAACATCATTTTTATGATTTAGACCAACTAACCTGAAGGAAGTTCTTAAGGATGGCAACATAATCTACTTGTTTGCTTTGCATTGCTTCAATTAGAGCAGTAGTTTTCATCCTCAAGAGCTGCGAAAGGGTCTTGGTTCGATATGTAACACTTTGAGGCCTACAACAAAGTGCACCAATTTCTCCAAACATGTCCCCAGACTGTAAAATCCCTACAACTTCCTCTTTCTGATCCATCTCAGAGTGATCAATAAGTTCCACTTCTCCTGATACAATTATGTAAACATCGTCCGCCGTTTCATTCTGCATTATCACATCCTCCCTGGGTGGTATGTATTCAGCCTTCATATCCGCAACCTGATCACATAACCCAAGTTCATAAATTTCTCAATATATGTCCCACATTTATGCTTCATCTGTCCCGATGAAATGAGAGTATCATTTGACTTTTCAACTATCTATTAAGATTTGTTTCTAACACACTAACTATACATAAATCAGGTAAACCTTAATACGCGTAAATAAAAAGGGTATATGATCATACCAAGAGCACTAGAGTTTCCCTTGAGACACCCTTGAAAAGATAGACTCTTTCCGCTGTAGGCAAGAACAAATGCTGCCTGATGCTTTTGCATATGGTTTTCGGTAGCTGTTCGATGAGTTGCTGCTGGTTTAAGCTCTCAGCTTTGAATCTCAAGCACATATATGCCAATATCTGCTCTCTAAGCCTAGTAGGCAAGTGATTTCTACATACAAAGCTTGATGCTGCTTCAATGCTATTTCTCTGCAAAAACAAGCACCACCACTCCATGAAAACTAGAACCCCCTTTGTTTTGTTTTTTTTCCCACAAGTGAAAAAAGGATATATAATAATTAGGACTAAATAAGACTACAATGCAAAACTGACCCTTCAGTTTGTCGCCTTGTGACAATTTTATTCCTCAATTTTCATAATTTTCAAGGGTACATTTAGCCGTTCAAAATAGACCCAATTTTCTACCGAATTCACTTAAAAATAAAAATAAAAAACTTACAAATTCCATGGTGCGACGAGTGCCTTCAACGATTAAATTTGTCATGTTACCAATAATGTAAGCGGTTAGGCCAAGGTTGATGAGCATGTAGACAATTATGAACACCATTTCCGCAGTGTTCACTGCGTGTAAGTCACCATAGCCAACAGTAGTCATGGTGGTGATGGACCAGTACATGGATGAAATGTATCTAATCCAAAGGGCAGTCTCTCTGAAATTCGGATTCGAAGCACCAATCCATGTTCTTCCTTCGTGAGGGTACAGTTCTGCTAGCAAGTAGTAGAGGCACCCGGCACAATGTACTGTGAACAACGTTACCTATAGATATCAAATAATCAATCAATCAGTCCCCCCCCTCTCTCTCTCTCTCTCTCTATATATATATATATATATATATATATATATATTAGCAACAGTCTCAAATTTTGGACCGCCCAGATGATTTATTAGAATGAGCGAAAAATTCAAAATCATTTATATTTTATTATATAGATATATATTTTAATTACTCACATTAAGCTAAATTCCTTTCGTTTCAAAATATATAAGATTAATATTGACATTTTAAAAGTTAAATTTAAAATTAATATCCGCTAATTATAATATTTATGTTTTCAAAACTTTAATAAATCATGTAACTGAGCTATATTGCAAAAAGGAAGTGAATAAATTCGCAAAATTAGAAGATGTGCGTATATATGGCATTGGCAGGGAACTTGAGTGAATATATCTGAAAATTTTAAGGGTTAAAAGTGTAACTAAGCCTTTAAATAAGATGTAGGTTGCATATATATTACTTACTGCCAACAACCTAGCACATCTGATCCAGAAATAGCTGAATCTGATGTCTTTTTCAAGCCTGGATCATAAAACCCAAATTAAATATATTGAAAGTGAAAATAAAATTAAGATAACAACTTTATTAGGTATACGTGTGCATGCATGTATGTATAATTATAATTAATATTTTTGATAATATATATATTACAGATAATTAATTAATTAACCTGGTGAAAAATTGTTTAATGCGACGAATACGCCAAAATCTAAGCAAACCCAAGAGGGAGTAAGGGAGACCCAATTCATGTTTGCCGGTGAACAAGATTGCTACCAGGTCGAATGGAATTGTTGATGCCAAATCCATCAAAAACCATGTCGATAGATACCTATATACATACATACATACATACATCAAATATATATATATATATATAAAATAATTTAAATATTTATTATTTTATTCAACTTATATAGTTCTACTATCTTTCCTTCTTTTTTTTCCATTTTACATAAATCACACGACTAAAATTACTTTTTTTTTCTTTTTTTTATATGTAATCCTTATATTTAATTAAAAAAAATTCTGTTTAATAATATAATTTTGTAATAGTAGTCACAATTTAAATATTTATTATTTTATTCAAATCACAGAGTAAGGTACAATAATTTAGGCCAAATAATTCAAAAGGATGGTTATGGTTATGAATAGATTGGAATTTGGAGTATCTAATAACTTTCTTTCTAAAACGATAAAGTGGGTGCCTAATAAATGTCAAGCTCGTGGTACACTACAAATGGTCTTAATACTATTATTCTATATATAATTTTTTTTATATAAAAAAAGGAGAAAATATATAATTCTATATATTATTAAAAAAGTGAATATTATTCTATATATAATTTTTTTTTTATAAAAAAAGGGGAGAAAAATATATAAATTAAAAGAGGTCTCTCTCTCTCTCTCTCTCTCTTTATATATATATAGAGTCCGGTTACGGTTCGGACGCCCATGCACATTTTAGTAGCGTCCGGACCTTTTTTTTTTATATACAACTAAAAAAAATTATGGAACTTGAATTTTTACATAATACAGTATTTTGGGCGTGATTTGAATACATATATCAAAACATGTTTGTATAGCCTGTGCAGACTGTACATATATTTTTTGGTATAAGTATCCAAATCACGCCCAAAACATTATATTATGGAAAAATTTCAGTTTCATAATTTTTTTTATTTTTTTTTAGTTCTACAAAAAAAAATCAAGATCCGGATTTTGAACCTGTCCGAGAGTCCGGACAGAATCCGTTATATATATATATATATATATATATATATATATATATATATATATATATATATATTCCTTCTACACTACCTTGTATAAATTAAGAGACATTCTTGTAACTATTTTAGTAATAATTTTATTATACTTTCTATTTAGTCCCCCAAAATTCATAAAATTTATAGTAGGTCCATATATATAAAAGAATTGAAGAAATACGTAGTAGTGACTGATCGACCTCTTGGCAATTTTGTTGGGATGACGGATGATTAACTGAGTTTTGGGGTCAAAGTAGGCTAGTGAAAATGTTAAGAAGATATCAACGGCGAAGAAGAGATCCACGACGATATCGGCAATGTATAATTGAGTTCTTGGATCAGATTTTAGAAATGAAACCTCGAAGGGGAACACCCATGCTGAATAGAACACCAATAGCACCATCCATGTCTCCCAATACCTGCATTTAATTATATATATATATATATATATATATATATATATATCACTTTGTTTGAGAATCAATACTGTACTAAACCTATTATTTCTTCTTCTTTTTTCTTTTCTGAAATTATACAAACCTTAACATACATACAAGGGTGGATCTAAAAAAAAATTCAAGCAGGCTGGGGCGGATTTTAACTAATTTTTTTCAAATCTATGAGCTATCGCCCCTATCTAACTTTCTGTTAGTTGTAAACATACTTTGAAGAATTATATTATAATAGAATTTTTTCTTTTGTCCCTCCACGTTTAACTTTTTAATTTATTAATATGTCTCTTGAGTTTAATAACTTATAAATTCTGCCTATTGAATTTACCTATAAAAAAAAGTGTCATTGCTGACCTCTATCTCCATCTGCCTCTGCATGCATACTAAAATGTCAAAAAGTCAAATAAAATCGTTTATTTACCAAAACATCCCCTCTTGGTTGGGCACATGGATTGCACATTTATAGAAAGCAAGTTTGTAAAAATAACAATTCATATATATATATATATATATATATATTCGTGTGTGTGTGTTTTGGTCGGTGAGCATATAAACATGACATCGTATGCAAACAAGTAAAAGAAATTAGGGAACATTTTCTGGCAAAGTATTTCACATGCACACATGCAAAGTGTACAAAAGCAGCAACTAGTAAAATTAAATTACATTATTCTAACTAACAACAAAAAATCAAGTAATGGAATCTTTAGGGTTTATATAAAAGAAGATGATGATTTATTTTCACTTGTCTCACCTGTATCTTGAGTTCATTGGAGATATAATCCTTCTTTTGTGCCGCCGCCGCTGCTGATGATGATGATCAATACCATGATTAGGCTGATCATTATAACTTGAAACACCCAATGGAGGAAGAACAAGCTTGGAAAGGTTTGATAGGTTCAAATCTTCCAAGTTTGTTCCATACTCTTCCTCCTCCTCATGTTGCTTATCCGACGGCCGGCCGTTGTTTTCGTTTTCCGGGCGGCCGTCGCGATGGTTCCATAAATCTATGATCATTTCTATACAAATTATATATATATTCTCACTTGCAAATGGGTGCTTTTGTGTGTGTTTGTGTGTGAGAGAGAGAGAGAGAGCTAGATTTGTGTAGAATTAATAATTGAGGTGTGAGAATATGGGAGAGAATTGGTGGTGGGGAATTGCAAGTAGCGTAGTAGTAGTAGTAGTAGTGAATAAGGATTTGAATGTGGTGTACGTAGGTAGGGATAGATTGATGGATAGATGGGATGGGCCTAATGGAAATTACTCACACATTGATTGATGTTTGTTTGTGATAACTCACAAGGGTCCCTTCCCTTTGTATAAATATGGAGATGCTAGAATTGACGGGGCGCCTTTCCAAACCAAGAATTTTATTTGCCCTTTTTCTCATTCTAGCTCCCAAAATAAGATTCTCATCTATTTGCACTATTTTTTTTTTATCTTTTAAAATTTTTTATTAGTCGCAATATAATTTCATAATGAGATTTGTCACACGTTGGACACCTAGCGGTTATGAAAACCAAAACGTCCCGTGTTCCTTGGTTGAAAACTAAAAATGAATCAAACAAAAAATTGCATGTGTCTGAGGAAAAAAATACGGTAGAAAATTATGCATAAATAAGTCTTCAAAAAGCACAATATATTAGACTCTCAAAGTGGGACAAAGGGAGGATATAGATTTACATTTTTTCAAGTGGATCCCACACCATTATAAATAAATAATATATATATAATAGTTGAAAATGTGAAATGGTCAAGAATTCACTATTAGCAGAACAAATTTTGGAATGTGAATAATGTTAACCAGATGAGTTGGTGGCCTACTAGCTACCTAGTGATCCTTCCTTCCTTCTTTACTGCATGTAAAATTAAGCTTGCTTTTCGAATAAAAATAAAAATAAAAATAAACAGATTCTTCCACGAGGCGGCATTTTATTTCCCATATACCCCAACTAATATGGAAGGAACCTTTTTTTGTCATCAAATACAATTTATTATTCCAAATATATATGAGCTAGCTATTGGGGTTTTGAAGATTCTAAAAAAGAAAAGTATATATGGTCTTTTATTTAATAAATATTTGACATATTCCTGGTTGGAAATAGAATTCTACATCTACCAAAAGTTGAAGTTTGTTTTTGACGGGAGTGGTTAATTAGCATGAAGTTAACATTGATCAATATAGTGTCGACACGTAAATGGGAAGTGATCTCTCTGGGTGTTAACACTGTATTGATCAACTTATTATGAAGTTAATTTAATGATAATCGAATCTGTTTTTGACCTAGTTATACTAGACTTTTTTATTTACAAAATATCGAGTGCTTTGTAAAGCCCTAACAATGGATATATTTCCATGCAACGGCAATGAGACAATGCATTCATTAATTCTATATAATAATTAATTCCTATAATAATAAATGTTTTCACTTTCATAATCGGTTATGCGGTTTTTTTCAGCTATAATGTGAAATATATTTTTTTCATTATTAGGTTGGTTCACCATATCAAATACATTATTAAATATTATCAGTTATAATTATTAACGTAACTTGCAACAACAAAAATTGACGTATAAATCGTAAAATATATTATTTTTTAAAAAATTATATATAAATAAATAAAACCAAATTAAACAAAGATGGTATGAGAATAATTTAAAAAATGTATTATATAAATGTTTGTCATGATTTGGACAAATGTTTTTTGTCACTAGCGAGAACCAAAAATCAAACTTTTCTTTGTGTGCCAAATAATAAGATTGAATAGAATAATGCTCAACTTAATTTGTCACTACTACTTTATCGTAAATTTCAATATTATTATTATTAATAATAATTAATAAATTTGGAATTATTAAAAGTTTTTATGTTGTCGGTGGGCATATATTTTTCATTAGGCCTCCAATGATTCCCATGTAATTAAATAACAACAAATTTGATTGGGAGAAATAAAGAAAGAAGAAATAAAATAAAAAAAGAGACATTTGTTATATCTTAGAAGGCTGATTAGTTCATCACTTTTACAATAAAATAAATAAATAAAATAAGGATAAATTACATCTATTCGTACATTTTAAAAACTAATTACAATAATGGTGCATCCATAAAATAATTACAAAATAAAACATGTTTTCATATTTATTTACAAAATTACTACATTGTGTGATCTTTTAATCATGACCCACAATTATTTCCTTATCTGTTCCCGTTAAT
>CM035113.1:81183285-81252128 GCA_020205505.1 Panax japonicus
GTAGATTGTCTCTCCGTGGTAAAAAGTATCTGCCCCGATTCACTCGGCATCTTCACTTCTATTTCCATCCTAGCCATCTCTGTTATTAACTCATTTTGAGCCGTTAACATAGACAACTTTTCCCGACCCTTCCTACTTAAGGCGTCGGAAACTACATTGGCTTTTCCAGGGTGATACAAGATTTCACAGTCGTAATCCTTTATCAACTCCAGCCATCTCCTCTGTCTCATATTCAACTCCTATGGTCTGTATATATCTCACATTTCTCCCCATAAAGATAATGCCTCCATATCTTTAGGGCAAATACTACCGCGGCCAGTTCCAGATCATGAGTAGGGTAAACTTTCTCATAATCCTTCAACTGCCGTGATGCATACACAATGACTTTGCCATGCTGCATGAGCACGCAACCAAGCCCTCTATGCGAAGCATCACTATATACTACAAAATTTCCTGTGTCATCTGGCAATGACAAAACAGGTGCTTTACATAGTCTTTTCTTCAGTTCTTGAAAACTGTCTTCACATTTATCCGTCCATACGTATTTCACCGTCTTCCTTGTTAAATTAGTCAACGGGGTAGCTATCTTCGAAAAATCTTGGATAAATCTTCGATAGTAACCCGCTAACCCTAGGAAACTCCGCACCTCAGTCGGCGTTTTCGGTTGTTCCCAGTTCATCACTGCTTCTACCTTTGCTGGATCCACTGAAATCCCTTCCTGATCAATGACATGACCTAAAAACTGAACTTTCTCCAGCCAAAATTCACACTTAGTGAATTTCGCATATAACTTCTCCTTTCTTAGTGTTTCCAACACTAATCTTAAGTGTTCAGCATGATCTTCTGGCGTTTTTGAATAGACTAGAATATCATCAATAAACACAACCACAAACTTGTCCAAATATGATTTGAACACTCTGTTCATCATGTCCATAAATGCAGCTGGTGCATTCGTCAACCCAAATGACATCACCAGAAACTCGTAATGACTATAACGAGTTCTGAATGCCGTCTTTGGTATATCCTCTTTCCTCACCTTCAACTGGTGATACCCCGTCCGCAAATCTATTTTAGAAAAATACTTTGCCCCTTTCAACTGATCAAAGAGATCATCAATCCTGGGCAATGGGTATTTATTCTTTATCGTTAATTTGTTCAACTCTCGATAGTCGATACAAAGTCTTAACGATCCATCTTTCTTCTTGACAAACAACACTGGTGCACCCCACGGGGAAACACTTGGTTGAATGTACTTCCTATTCAACAGTTCCTGTAATTGAACCATTAGCTCTTTCATTTCCACCGGCGCCATACGGTACGGTGCCCTTGACACTGGTGCCGCTCCTAGCACAATGTCTATTACAAATTCGATCTCCCTATCCGGTGGTAAACCCGGTAACTCACTTGGAAATACATCCATAAATTCGTTTACTATAGGTATTTGTTCCATGGTTGTTCCCACTCGCTGGGTATCAACAACATGGCACAAGTAACCCACGCATCCCTTTCTTAAGAGTTTTCTAGTTTGTGTCATCGTAAGACAACACGATCTCCTCGGTGATTTATTATCGTAGAATACTACATGAGGTTGCTTCAACGTCCTAATGCTCACACGTTTCTTTTGGCAATCTATAATTGCTCCATGGTTAATCAACCAATCCATTCCGAGAATTACATCAAATTCTCCCAACCTTATCGGTATTAAATCTACCGATAACTTACATCCACGTATATCTACGCAACAACTCCTATGAATACTATCCACAGGAATTATCTCTTCATTTGCTACCTTAATGTTCACAGGTATAGGCAACTTTTCGGGAAATAATTCTAATCGTCTAGCAAAATCACATGCTATAAACGAACAAGTAGCACTCGAATCAAATAGCACATATGCATTAATGTTATTGATTGGGATAATACCTGCAACTACGTCCCCAGATGCCACCGCATCTTGGACTGTCATATTAAAAGTACGGGCCATTGGTCTACCCGGCTGAACTGGACCGCTAATAGCTAACTTTCCACTATTAGTGCCCTTATTTCCTTCCATACCCTTCTTCGGGCAATTCTTTGCTATGTGGTCAGTTGATCCACATACAAAACATCCGTGATTTTTCTTCAAATTTGGACAGTTAGGCAAAATGTGCCCGTCCTATCCATAATTATAACATACAGCCTTTCCTTTGAGACAGACTCCCAAGTGAGTCTTCTCGCAGGTTTTACAGGCCTCCATCCTCCTTTTTGAATCGCCTTGTTTCACTCCGGTATTCCCAGAGTTAAAACCCTTTCTTTTCTGACCGTCGCCACTACCACTGGCTCCTTCGGTCTTAATTCCCCCATCAACTCTTCCTTTATTTTTCTTATCTTTGTGGTACTGGCTTAAAGCCTCATTCCCACCTTCGGCTATTATTGCCTTCTCTAATATGGTTCCAAAGGAAGTACTTTGGAACACAGAGATTCGGCTATAGTGCCAGGGTTTTAAGCCCTGCTCAAATCTTCTAGCCTTTCTCACTTCAGTGTCCACTTGATGTAGAGCAAATCGTGCCAGTTCATTAAACTTGGCGGCATACTGGGGAACTGTCATATCCCCTTGTTTCAATTCCAGAAACCTCATTTCCATTCTCCCTTGCATACTCGTGGGACAATAATTCTCGAAGAAAATCTCCTTAAACCTCTCCCACGTTAGGTTTCCTATATCGGCCCTAGCCTAGTTTGCCTCCCACCAGAAGTTGGCCTCTCCTTTCATCAAATAGGTTGCAAAGGCAACCTTTTGACCCTCCTCCACATTTATAATTACAAATGCTTTCTCAATTTCTTTCACCCAAGTTTGGGCTTCTATAGGGTCCGTAGTTCCCTTAAACTCCGGCGGACCTACACTTTTAAAGTCCTTAAAAGTAATAGCTCGTACTACTCCAGGAATTACGGGTACATTAGCCCCCGTTCTATTAAATGCAGCCGTTAATAGATTAACGAACTCTTGCATTGGATTAACCGGACCACCTTCCGGTTGGTTAACATTAGTTTCTTGATTTCGTTGTCCCCTTCTTGGCGGCATTTCGCTGTTAAGAAAACAACACATCATTATTACTTTCTTCTTGTGAGTTAGTTATTATTTGTGATAAAACAATAACTCATACTCATTACTCAATATGTTCCATAAAAGAGGCTTATATTGATTAATAACTTGTAGTATAACACTACATTGTTTACATCATTCAGCCTTAGCTGATCACATTACTCAGTCTTAGCTGATTACATTACCATCCCGCAATTACTTTCCAAAAATTGGGATTTACAAAAGACTACCCTTGTTTATACAAAAGAGGGTTTTACGTCACTACTAGATACATAATATTTACATATCTACGCTACTCTAGCTATTGCTAGATTACATCTGTCGTAAGGCATTCTCAAAATCTTTGCTGGCCAGACCGGCAATAACATCCTGACTGATGGTATGTCGTGTATGTCCCGCCTCTACCGGATACCCAGCCACTTGCTGCTGGAAATCCACATGAGAACTCCTATGTATATAGGACATCCTCTCCAATCTCCCCTGTTTAGTCTTTAGCTTTTGCTTGAGCTCAAAGACTTCACATTTCAACTCTCGGACCTTGTCCTTAGCTAAAACACGATCATCGTGTTCCTCCTCCCACATTCCCTCCATGCTAAGCTTGTCCTCACGGACAGCTTGGAGTTCCTCTTTCAACTCCTTTACCTCCTGGGAATAATGGACATTCCTATCCAATACCGCCATAAACAATGCTTTCATCGAATCCCCCGTAGACATCTCCTCTGCGGGTGGAACTTGGTCAAAGGACATTACGTCCACCTCCTCCTCTAGCATGCCATCGAAAATAGACATATAGTCTAAATTGTTCGAGTCTCCAGACTCTATTACTACCACTTCTGGCTCTATCGTTACGGGATTTGGTAGTATCTCTACCCGATTAACCGAATCCTTGCTTACTACATGTATATTTCTATACATATCATTTTCTCCTGACATCTACAATAAAACAATACAGTTTGATTAGTACACGTCAGTAACATAAATAAAAACACATCACATACTATAATGCATTTTTATAAGGTTATCTTTCTTCTTTTACTTCTTTATTAAGGTTATGACTTAAGGTTCTAATTCCCTTTAAGTTTTATAACTTAGGCTTTGATACCAACTTGTAGCGCCCCCAAATCCGGGTATCTTACAACCCGACAGATGGTGCTATACTGTACAAACATTCATACATTCATTCAATTGAAAGTCTCAAAGAATGAACATAACTTATATATATTTAATTCAATATTTACATTTCCCAAGTTCTAAACCCATTACAAAGGTTCTCTTGTCATAATATTCATTACATTACAACAATAGACCAATACTATTACATGACATCTTAATAATCTGCCTTAGCTTTTCCTTTATCCTTATTTGATCCTTCAGGACGTTCAGTCTTAGCTGCATTTATATGGTTCAAGCAAGAGTGAGCATGACTAGCTCAGCAAGTATAACAATTTCAATAACAACATGCTTGATACATATGAATCATATATCTTCGATAACTGAACAATAGCTATGAAGTACTATTGATGATTCAAAATAGCAATTCATCTTTCTTTTCAAAATGTTTCACAATGAATAAATTCAGTAAAACATTCACTCCGGTCAAAGACCTTGAGTATTCATTCTTTCTTTGAAAAGGACAACCCAGACCTAAGTCCGTAAGACCGATATTACTTACGAGCACTTCTAGGTGATCAGCCTATTGTACTATGTGTTAATTAACACTACATCCATTAAACGTATGTACGTTTAATCATTTGGCAACCTCGCGTGCCTATCGTTTTACCGACAAAACATTCGTTTAACAATTCAGTCTTCTTTTGAAAACTATCAGTAGTTGACAAAAGATATTAGCATTTGATAACAGATGAACAGATTATCAATAATCCACTCAATATGTTAAGTCTAGCCAAAGAAACTGGATTTAACTTCATTATACTTCAATTCATGCGAAAGGATACATGAACATCATAAACTTATTCAGATTGAACTGAAACAAGAGTTAGAATACTTGCCTTTAGCGTCTGCTACTGTGTATTTTACTTTACGTTCAAGTCTTTCAAGTCTCTACAATACATGATCACATAATGCCTTACATTAGGTCACATATAATCAAGTATGTATCTGAATATATCTTACCCTTCATTTCAATCTAATTATAGATTAGATTTCATTCTTATGCGTTTCGACTTATCGTTCGCTTTACATTCATTCGACTTGGTTATATTAACCATTCTTCTTTACTTTTAAGTCTTAACAATGTCCCAACAATGTTACTTTAAGTTGTTTAAGGTAGGTTTAGTTCAATCTCCTACCATCCCCTTCCTTTCCCTTCATTTTTATTCTTTACTGTCTAAGTTCTGTGCCTGGCGCTGCGGCGCGGGCATTACTCTTGCAACTCTCACTGTGGCGCGAGTTAGCAGTAGCCGAGTCCCAGATGTTGCGCTGCGGCGCGACCAAAAAGCTGAGGGTTGGCGCCGCGGCGCCAACTCTGTGCACCAGAAAATTTTTCTAACTTTTAATTTTTGTGAACTTCCCGGACGCATAACTTCTTCGTTTTAAGTCCGAATTGGCTCGTTCAAAAGCCTACGGTTCACAAATTACGTAATCTACGTGTTCATGCAAGAATTAACCTATTGGTTCATTTTTAACGAAAACGATAAACGTTCGTGAACGTTAAACGCTCGTTTCTTCGTTCTAAGTCGAAATTCGCCCATTTTCGAGTTCGCAACTCTTAAATGACAAACATGACTTGTCTCCATTGGAAAATAACATTTCCGAACTCAAACTCAAAATTTGACTTCCATTCCAGGAAATTTACGAATTCGACGATTATCGTCTAATCGTGCGATTTCCGGCAATTCTTCGTTCTTAGAACTTGTTCAACACTACCAATGAATTACATTCATAATGTGAACATCTTAACATCCTTATTCCAAATATTTATACTCATGGTTGGATTTTAACTTATCTCATTGTAAGCTTATACTTGATAACTTTCAAACTACTTATGAACTTATCATTCATAACTTATGACAATTAAAGTTCTTAATCATCATCCATACATGATTTCATCATATAACTTTACTTATGTATTCTTGATACATATGTTCTTACAAGTTGATGTATATACATATTCTTTCATTAATAAACCTATCACAAGTTCATCATGCATTCACATAAGTTTACAACTTATGCTATCTTAAATGACTTATTACCAACTTATGTGGCCTAAGTTCATTACTTATACATACTTCTTCTTTTTTTTATCATTCATGTTCCTTAATCCAAGCTTTTCTTATCAACCTATCATGTTAGAGATAGAAGATAATTGGAGAAGGAGTCTTACATTTGAAGTCTTTAGTAAGTAGCTTCTTCTTCTTCTTGACTTATGGAATAACTTACTTGCAACTTAATTCTCCTAACACTTAAGCACTTTGAGAGAGAGAGTGATTGGATTAATTTGAATAACTAGCAAATGACTTGCCATGCTTCTCTATTTATAGAACTTGCAAGGCTTGGGGTAGATTAGTCTTTACACAATCCACCTCCTTACTATTCATTAATTGACCAACACCACTCATATCCTTTGCTTGGTCCCTACTTTATTTACTTGGTTACCACTTAACTTGGTCACCACTTTTAATACTTGGTAACCACACATTTACCACATTAATATGGTTTACCCCATGGGTTTGCCAACTCATGGATTCTAGCTTGGGCTTGGATTACATAAATCCTAACCAATCTTTACAAGTCCATTAATATTACATAATACATATACATATAGTTTATGTATTATTCTCGTATTCTAATTCATATAGAATTTATATACGATAATGCATTCTTCTTACAAACTCATATAATACTTTGTATTATACTCGTTTCCATTCCTTGTACAATACTCACGTATCATACCATCATTCCTTAACGCAATAGTTCTTCATTTTCCTTACGTTCTCGATTTAAGTCCGCAAGCGAAATATTACGTTTTCCATAACTAGATTATTATTACATAATCCGTCTTACTTTAATATTCTACCATTATGTATTTCTCAAAAATTCAAAAATAAATCCTGAGCAAATACCGATGAATAGTGTTTTTTGGAAAATTTCTCAGAAAACTTTTATTTTCGTCTTGGAAATTCAAACACCTTAAATCCTTCACATAGCTCAAATACTACGATATTCCAATATCAATAGGTTACAAAACGACAACCATCTTGATATCCCACATAATATGATTTTATTATTATTTAATCTAATAAAATCATCTTACATTAAAATCCGAATTTCTCGGTCGTTACAGTTCTGGCTTTCCCAAAAACTCCGGTGGTCCCAGCTCCTTGAATTGATTAGCGGTGACCAACCGTGGGTTGCCATTGTTTCCTTCTGCATTATGAACAGGAACCGCCTTCGCCTGATGTTACATGAATTCTAAAAAGCTCCTAAACGTACCGTCATTCGTCAATTTATCAATGTTGTTGTTTACAGGAGGATTATCGCCATCCTGTTGCACATTGTCCTGATTATTAATCTGTGGAGAATCAACGGTCTCCTGTGCTCCATTGCTATTCTCAACATTCTCGGATGTTATTTTTAGATACTGCCACAAAACAAAGGTTAAATGACATGTAACATATTATCCCTATATTCTGACCAACCAATTAAATACCAAATAAACTTATGTAGGTCATACTAGCGAAAGAATTCCCTGTCTCTCCCCTCTTAGTTCTATTCTCACATCCTAGCCAAGGATCATATCCCTAAGCTCTGATACCAACTGTGACACCCCCAAAATTAGGTATACATCACCCATCTTGAGTTGCCAGATACATGGTACAGAATTCAAATACAACTTAATAATACAATTGTCGTGTACAATACGACAAAACATAAGCTGTGAGTTTGAATACAAATATTGTCTACTAGAGAGTATACAAACTCAAAAGGAGTCCTCATTACAATTATTATCACAATATTTCACAGAATAGTGAGGACTACTAATGCACCATCTAGGACCATCACTCCGTTCCCTGACTCGTTCCAGCTATATTCTCATTTCCTGAAGAGAGCAGTGAAAGAAAAGGTGAGCTCAACTAGCCTAATAAGAAATATTATGACTAAGATAATGCAGAATAAATTATCACATTAGCCTTAAACAGTGTTAAACTGATACAATATAACAAACATCAAGTTTAACTACATCGGAACAAGCAATCCATTAGAAGAGTCAAGTAGGGAATAAAAACTATTATATTCAATGATTTAAAAGGTTTTTCATCACTTTTATCGCTGGGACTCAGCTTAATAAATAATTCACATCATCGAATCACCCCTGCACTATGGCCAAGGATATTCTTTAGTATCACGAACATGAATTATCCATGCACTACGGCTTAAGATAATCATGTTTTCATCAACAGTCCTGATCATGCCATAAAATAATTCATCTTTGTACTACGGCCAAAGAAAATTCATAGCCATAATCATACCAAAAACTGTCCATCAATGCACTACGGGCCAATAAGGACTTTTTCCACATCATTTGTAACATTACGGTTATGATTATACCGAATAATCCCTGGTCATAATCATACCAAGTCCATCTATGCACTACAGGCCACGGATGACTTTCAACATAATATAAGCATGAGGATGATGACAATGATATAAGAATTCAATAAAACAAGTTCAAGAATTAATTTATCCAAGAACTAATAACGTCCACATTGTCAACATGATACTTCTTTGTAGAGTAAAATTCAAGAATGCTCAGAAGAATATTTCCATGAAAAGATACTGGATGAAGCGCAAATATCAAGTATATTCCACTAATTTCATGGAGTATAGAAGTCAAAGTTTTAACCAACTGAGTATAATAAAGAATGGAATAACAAAAGAAATCACCATGCATGCGATAGACCACACAGGCAGGTTATTCCAACAGAATAATAAATAACAGAACTAGGTTCGGCGTAAAACGCACAGACAGGATATTCCAACAGAATAATAAAGAATGGAACCAGGTCCAGCGTAAACGCACAGACAGGATATTTCGACAGAATAATAAATAATGGAATCAGGTCCGGCGTAAACGAACAGACAGGATATTCCGACAGAATAATAAATAATGAAATCACAGAAGAATTTCACCAAGTATAGGGTAGCCCGCGTATACATGTTATTCCAACAGAATAATAAATAATAGAATAACAAAAGTTCTCTTCATGATTACAAAAGAAATAATACCCCTTACCGTAAAAAAAAAACTGAATATAAGAGTAGGGAAGTAGCATAATACTTTTCTATAGTTTCTCTATAATTTCTCTCTCTAGAGTTTCAGTGAATTCGTAAGAAATAATGAAGGAATGAGCTTCTATTTATAGAAAAATGGACTGCATAGTAACTAACTCATGAACGGTCCAGATTGATTTACTTTAATCTGACGGTCTATATTTAAAGAAAAATCTTTTAAAAAAATATAATATATTCTATTTATAATCTAATAAAACGAATAACTTTATAAAAGATTTTACTATGCAAACACTATGCAGGCACTATACAAATACTATGCATAATAAAATATAATATATTCTAATTATTGTCTAATAAAACAGATAACTTTATAAAAGTATTCTGTTTTATATAAAAAGATTTTAATATACAAAATACTATGCAAACACTATGCATAATAGAATATAATATATTCTATTTATAGAATAACTTTATAAAAGCATTCTGTTTTATATAAAAAAAAATTACTATTCAAAACACTATGCAGATACTATGCAATACTATGCATAATAGAATATAATATATTCTATTTATAGAATAACTTTATAAAAGTATTCTGTTTTATTACATTAATAATACCAATAAAACAAAAATGAGTGACTTATCACGTAAGCATCAATAATCAATACCGTGTGCTACTATGCAACCACACGTATTACTGTACTTTTACTACCGAGTAGTTCAACAGTATTAACGGTAAAACTTCCATCGTTATTTTTATAAAATATTTTTGTCGTTTTCTCAATCAGACAATAATTTCGTTGTGGAGTCCACCAATGATTGTGTCGTTGCACGAATATTCCCTGTAAAACAAATATTCTCCGACCAATTGAATATTATACAACCACTTGCTTACTTTGAAAAATTTGTAAATATTACCCACAACTATAACATTACATCAAATCAATACCATAATATTAAAAAAAATTATTTCGAGAAAATTAAATCTTTATTCATAAAATCTGGGGTCTCACACCATATACCATGCTTGACATGTATTGAAGCTTAGGAAAGTTAAACTAGTATGTAATAAACCTCAGATAAAAAATAAAATATCTTGGTAGTTCTGCAGGGTGGCGTGGCCGCGCTGCATATTAGGCAAGGGAGTGGCGCGGTCGCGTTACTCCCTATTTAGCCCATGACTGAATTACTTCAACTCTGATCTTTTCTTGTTATCCAAAGTTTATTCAACAATCAGTACGATTATATGAATCCAGAACTTTAAAGGATTCTAATCAAGCTAGCTTCTCTCTTTAATAATAATTTAGTATAATACGTGATTTTCATTTTTAAAGTTAGATTAACTAGTTTAATATATGTTTCACTAACTCAGACACCATATAGGACATTTCAATCACAAATATAACATGTTTAATTAGTGTTAATAGAAATCAGGTTTAGAACTCTTATTACTTTCAAAATTATTTAGCTTTCCATTTAAATCCTTTTTAACTAAGCTTAGATATCTCAAGTCATGCATATCTATCTCGGTCATCCTTTTAGACATATATGAAAGCGTATAAGACTTGAATACACATGTTCATAATACAAAAATCAAGTTTTCCTTTTTTGGGGACCAGCGCGACCGCGCCACTTCGAATTTGAACCCAGACAGTGCTATGCTTCGGTAGGGTTTTGGGAATTCAATTCAACATCCAACAATATATTTATGAGTTGCTATTTTCTTATACCAAATAGGTAGAAACATAATTCCTTTCTGTATTACAAGTTCAGATACCACACACATCAACTAATCTTTCTTTTTCCCAATAAGTAGAAAGTATTTTGACTTGGTCATTTTAATAAATAATTTTGTAAACACAATTATAGATTTCAATTCATGATCTTCAATTTCCCTTTCTTCCTTTAGTCTTATGTGATTTCTTTGTTGGCTATGATTTATATAGAGACTTGTAGTAAAAAGAGAAAGAAATGAAATGAAATTACTGGAGTTTAGCTTAGTATTTATAAAGGAAACATTCCTTGCTCAATGCGTATATAGGTTTGATGAATACATAGGTCTATATTGATAGCTTCACTTATTATGGTTAATATTTCCTAGCCTTACACCTAATTCTCACAACTCATGCTTCATAATTTAATGACTCGGCCATAAAACATAACACATGCTTCCTTTAATTTATCAGGTTTTTAAATACCCTCCGTACAATTCACATTATATATAATGCAATTTAAATATACATAATGCACTTTAAAAATCTGGATAAAATATCCATAAATCATTTTCATCAAAACAAAAACTATATATTAAATAAAAATATTTTATTTAATAAATTAATTTATTTATAATAAGATAATTTATTTCCCATAAATTACCTTATTAGCCACCAGAAGACCATTAGAAATGGAAACTTTATAGATAATAAAATATTTAATGTAATATATTTAAATTAATTTAATATTGCAAATTATTTTAATACTCTTTATTTATTTCCTTTCTTTTTAATAAATTATTTTTTACAAATTTAATTAGTTGCGACAAAAATATATAACAATATATTTGTCATCTTGTAATTTTACACATACATGATTAATCATATTCACATATGCAATCTACATCAATATTTTTATATAATAAAATTATTGTTTTTATTTATTTATTTAAATTCTTATAAAAATAAATTCGAGTTGTCACATTCTTAAACTCAGTGGTTCTCCTGAACTCAGGTGGTCTTACCATCTTAAAGTCTTTGAAACTAGCTACATGTGCTGATGGCGGATTCACATTAGCATGAGGGTTAAAAGGATTCCTATTTTGAAAGGCTCCTACTTGTAAATCCACGAACTGTTGCATGGGGTTTTCCTGTCCTTCAGCCCTATTTTCGTCGCTTCGTTACTATTCATGTTTGGGTGGTCTTCCTCGACCTCGTCCCTTTGGCAACATTTTTCTGTTAAAATCTTTATTGATGTTAATATTTCATTTAATTTTTTTATAAATATGTTTTTTAATAACATATCTTGCTTACAAACTTATAACTTCTGCTATTTACATATTCTATTACTCCATTACATACCAAAATGAGGGTATTCATATTTATCCCATAGTTTATACAAAAGTTGGGAGTAATACACTACACACATAAACATATATAAACATATCGTTTAATACATATATATTGATTCTATTATTTTCCGCTTCCTCTGCTTGCCTTCTTCTTTAGACATACACTCCCCTTTGGATTGGGACAATAAGGAAAGATATGTCCCATATGCCCAGAGTTATAACATATCTTCTGCCATTTCTTACACATGTCTCGATGCATCTTCCCACAAGATCTCTTTAAAGTTTCCTTGATGATTCCAGGATTCTCTGGAACATTATCGTTCATTTTTCTTTTCCCCTTATTATTTGGAGCTTCATACGGTATGCTGCATTCGGCTCCCATTTTATCAATTTAAATTTTCAACTTATCTTGCTCCTCCATTATTTCCATTAATATATGGTATAATTGATTGTTTAACAATCTTTCCACTCTCCATAATTTCTTCCGAGAATACACCTTATTCTTTAGATTTTACATTTCCATTGATGCCTGTTCAACTCTAACTTTCATGTCCGAATCACTATCTATCAGTACTATCAATGATGGTTCTAGTACTGTCTTTTCCAGAATGATCATCTCCTCAAGGTCATTTTCAGCGTGAGCCTCTTCTTCAACTATTGGCTTAGATATTAGCTCGGGTGGAGTGGTCTGCTCCTCGGTCACGATATGAGATTTTCCTAGTTCATTCTCACCCGACATCGACACACAAATTATCTTAATTAGTACATAATACACATTATATACACATAGCAAACAATAGTTTTATTTAGGTTACTTTTATTTTATTATACGATGAATTTCTTTAAACTCATCTCCTTTAAACTCTATTTGAGTTATTTATTTTCCAATGTTTCTATCTAGCTTAGGTTATAGTCTAAGGTATTCTGGCCTAAGGTTTCTAACCTACAGCTCTGATACCACCTTGTGACACCCCAAAATTCGGGTATTTGGAACCCGTACTTGGTTCTACACGATAACATTCAAACAACCTGCTTAATGTATTAATAATTAGAAATATTACATCAGAGTCTCGCAATCCCAGGTAAGATGAGCTTTAATTACATTCTTACTGTAATGCCCCCAAAATAGGTATACACCACCCTTCTTGAGTCGCCAGATATCGCACTATAAAAATCAAATACGAACTTCATTTATACAACTGTTGAACTGTCGTGCAGAGTACGACCACAGATAAGCTGTGAGTTTTAATACAAATGTATGTAACTCTCATGGTGCCTCGACCACAACCTTACAATGGTACTTTACATAAAAGTACAGTCAAAAAATGTTTTAGAAATTAAAATCTTTGGGAAGTGCTCAAGGAAACCTTCGTACATGGGAGGCCATGCGTCTAGGTTATGATATATATCATATGTCCACGGAATTATCCTTGGTTGACTCAATAGACCCCAAATAAAAACGAGAAGATTACTATCATCTTCTTTCCAATAGTGAGTCTTCTCTTGACATATAATTATCTCTGTTGTCTCCAAGTGAAAATTATATTCCAACCAAACTCCAAGATTATATAGGTAGTGCTCGTAGATATACTCAACAAGTGGATGTGCATAAACCCGTCTTATGATAACACGAAGTCGCATATCGTTAGACATTTTGTATGATAGTGGCAAAACACCATTCCAACGTTGGGTTTGCCTCACCCTATTTGATTCACCAAATATAAATACTAAATGATGTATAAAATACAACACACCATTCTAAAGTTCCCAATAAAATTATTTTCATACTGTTTAGGGAGAACCTCCACAGCTAAAGACCACCGTTCTATTTCCCTATTACCCTCGCTCGACCCAGCTACACTTTTATTACCTGAAAGGAATTGTGAAGCAAAAGGGTGAGCACAAATAGGCCAGTAAAGAATATCATGACTAAAGATAATATTATCAATAGTCTTCGTCAATAATAAATCAGAGATTTAGAACATATGGTAGATGATAAGACTTTACAACCATAGTTGCAGCGGAACAAGCAATCCATTAGAAGAGTCAAATAGACCATAAAGTATATTATATTCTCCACATTAAAAGTCCACCAACAATGTTTTATTCCTGTAACATCAATCAACAGTTCCTTTCCACAATCATGTGAATAACTCATAATCATAATTTTGGTTCTAAATTCCTCTTCGCACCAGGACGAAGATAATTTTCATCACCTGTCTTTACCTGAAATATCAATGATCATGGTTATATCAAATCACAATTCCTGATCATAATTATAATAAATTAATCTTTGCACTACGGGCCAAAGACATCCATTAACAGTTCATCTTTGCACTACAGGCCAAAGACACGCAACTATATTTTAGAAGAGTCAAGTAGAACATGATATCTACTATCTTCTACGAATTAGAAGTTTATTATCAATATTTTATTGCTGAGACTCAGCTTAATAAATAATCCACATCATCGAATTATCCATGCACTAAGCCCAATGATATTCGTTAGTATCACATCTATGAATTATCCATGCACTACGGCCAAGGATATTCATTATTATCACATCCATGAATTAATATTTCATCGCTGAGACTCAGCTCAATAATTAATCCACTTCATCGAATCATCCCTGCACTACAGGCCAAGGATATTCATTAGTATCACGACCACGAATTATCCATGCACTACGGGCCAAGGATATTCGTGTTTTCATCTACGGTTATGATTATACCGAATAATCCCTAGTTATAATCATACCAACAACTGTCCATCAATGCACTACGGACCAATGAGGACTTTTACCACATCTTTTGTAACATTACGGGTCATGATTATACCGAATGATCCCTGGTCATAATCATACCAATTAACAGTTCATCTATGTACGTAAGCCAAAGATATACAACTATAAAATCAATAATCAACAGTCCATCTTTGGACGTAAGCCAAAGGTATACAACTATAAAACCAATAATCAACAGTCTATCTTTGCACGTAAGCCAAAGATATACAACTATAAAACCAATAATCAAAAGTCCATCTTTGCACGTAAGCCAAAGATATACAACTATAAAACCAATAATCAACAGTCCATCTTTGTACGTAAGCAAAAGATGACTTTCATCACAATATAAGCATGAGCATGATGACAATGATATAAACATTAATCAAACGAAATCAAGGATAAATATTAAAGACTTTAAATTTATCCAGAGTTTAAAAATATCTAAATTGTCAACATGATACTGCTTTGTGGAGTAAAATTTAAGAATAATATTCATATACCAAAAATAATTTGGATAGAAAAGAAATATATTTTTCGGGTGAATAGTACCCCGTGAATAGTATCCCGACCCGAAAAGTGTCTTGAATACCCGAGTGAACGATACTAGAGTGAATAGTAACTCGTGAATAGTACTCTGGCACGAAAAGTGCCCCGAATACCCGACTGAATAATACTAGAGTGAATAGTAATCAAGTTAATAGTAACCCATGAATAGTAACTCGTAATAGAAAAATACCAAAGAAAATGATTTTCCATGACGAGTACAAAAGAAATGATATCTCATACGTGTAAGACCCCGAATTTTATGAAATAAAAATATTCAATTTTTCTTATAATTACTATTCACGAGTTACTATTCATGAGTTACCATTCACGAGTTACTATTCATGCATTACTATTCACGAGTTACTATTCATGAGCAACTATTCACGAGTACTATTCACGAAGCATGATATTTTTTTAAGAAGGCACTACTCAGTAATTGTTACAGTAATTACTATTCAGTATTTTAGTTTATTAATTCAATAATTGCTACGTTGATATTTTATATTACTGTTGTTTCAATAATTGTCATTACACAGTATTTTCCATTATCGGGGCAATAATTCATATTATCTGAATAATATTATTAGATAACATTATTGGCAATGTTTAGAAAGTTTTGTCTAATGAGAGGTTTGGTCACCTAATTGCGCGCCAGTAAGGAGAAATCCTTATTGGAAAGCCCCCTCTTTCCTGGAAATAGTCTGGTTGTCAATATTGTGATTCTGTAATATTATTTGTCCAAAAATGGCGATTTTTGGATGTATAGATTAGGAGTTATGGATTTTATGAGAAAAGACTATTTTAAAAGTAACCGCTTATAATTCCTTGTGATTAACTCCAAAATTGATGAAATTTTTATTGGGAGTACATCTATATAATATCAGTATACTCTGTAAATTTTGGAATTTTTGGATAAAAGTACAATTTATGATAAATGTCTGAATATTCGGTGGTTTTGGCCATGTGAAAAATAGTAAATGAATTTTAAAAATTTCGAGAAAAATATATGTTCAATATGAGACTATATTATGCTAAATTCAAGAAAAGAAATATTTTTGGAACTGATTTGGTATTTTTCATGAAAATGTTCTAGTTATGAGTAAATGAATTAAATGTGTTATGTGAAGTAAGAAAATTGAAAAATATGATTTTATGACTGGAGAATCATATATGAGGTATATGCAGATTTTTGATAAGGGTTTTGGTTATTGGTGATGAAATCTTATGAGTTTGGCATTTTAGAATGATTAAATGCATTTATTAGTAAAGTGTAAACAATTAAAATAAATTGTTTATAAGTTTAAGAAATGATTAAAATATTGTGGTAATATTAATAATATTAGATTATGAGATTATTAAGTGATTTATAACATTTTGATTAAGGTGTTTATGAGATCATTGATTTATGAATCTTACTCTTGAAATTAAATCTATATGTTGATTATATTATTTTTAATATCATATATAACATTCTTATAACCCTAATGATGATATTTCTCTTTGACTTGAGTGTAAAGATGGATAGATTATTGGTATGATCGTGACTATATGTTCTCTTTGGCCAGTAGTGCAAAGTTAAATTATTGACTAGTATGATCATGACCATTAAATTTATAATTGAATATCTTTTGTTTAAGTGCAAAGGTGAATTGATCAATATATATGGTTATAATTATAGTTTATATAAATTCTGAAATGATTATGTATTTCTTTGAGATATGAATATCTTTTTCATATAGTGCAAAGATCAATTATTGATGAATATCTTTGGTTCTAGTGTAAAGATGACCCGTTGTTGAATATCTTTGGCATGTAGTGCAAAGCTGACTTGTTGTTGAATATCTTTGGCATGTAGTGCAAAGATGAATCGTTGATGAATATCTTTGGCCCGTGGTGCAAAGATGAATTTATTAGTATGATTATGAACAGGAACTATGATTTGGTATAACCATGATCTTTGATGTTTCAGGTAAAGACATGTGATGAAAATTATCTTCGTCCTGGATGCGAAGAGGAATTTAGAATTACAATTATTATTATGAGTTATTCATATAATTGTGGAAAGGAACTGTTGATTAATGTTACAGGGATAAAACATTGTTGGTGGACTTTTAATGTGGAGAAGATAATAGACTTTATGGTCTATTTGACTCTTCTAATGGATTGCTCGTTCCGCTGCAACTATGGTTAAAAAGTTTTATCATCTACCATATGTTCTAAATCTCTGATTTATTACTGATGAAGTCTATTGATAATGTAATTATCTTTGTCATAATATTCTTTACTAAGCTAGTTGTGCTCACCCTTTTGCTTCACAATTCCTTTCAGGTAATAAGAGTGTAGTTGGGTCGAGCGAGAATAACAGGGGAATAGTGTGATGGTTCGGGTCTGTTAAAGTTTCTCAACACATTATAAAACAGAATGACATACAATATATAATTGTATTGAGGACCTAAGATGTGTGTGTCGTATATTATACGTCACTTAATAATTGATTTTGGTGAACAATAATAGGGTGAGGTGAACCCAACTTTGGAAGGGTATTTTATCACTATCGTACAAGATGTCTAATGACATACAACCTCGCGTTATCATAAGACAGGGTTGTGCAAATCCACTCGCTGAGTATATCTACGAGCACTACCTATATGATCCTGGAGTTTATTTGAAACATAATGTTCAATTGCAGACGGTGGAGATAGTTATATGTCAAGAGAAGACTCACCATTGGAAAGAAGATGATAGTAATCTTCTTGTTTTTCTTTGGGGTCTATTGGGTCAACCAAGGATAATTCTGTGGGAATATGATATCTATCATTCATGGCCTCCTATGTACGAAGGTTTCCTTGAGCACTTCCCAAAGATTTTAATTTCTAAAATAGTTCTAGATTGTACCTTTATGTAAGGTATCACTGTGAGGTGTTGTCCATAGTTGTGACATGAGTCATAGTTGATATTAAAACTCACAGTATATATGTTGTTGTATTTTACACGATAATTGTAGTAATAAAGTTGTAGTTATTTTCTGTACTATGTATTTGGCGACTCAGAATAGGTTGGATGGATTGGACCTATTTTGGGGGCGTCACAGTTAGTATCAGAGCTTAGAGATATGATCTCTGACGGAGATCCGGGAATAGAACTAGGAGGGGAGAGATGAGTAAATCTTTCGCTAGTGTATCCTACCTAAGCTTATTTGTTGGTCAATCATAATATCAGGATATTATGTGATATGTTAATTTATTCAATTAACCCTTGTTTTGAAGCAGTATTCTAGAATGATATCTGAAATACAGGAGATGAGCAATGGAGAAATCATAATGACAGGGAAGATGGAATCTGAAATGAAAGCAAGGTATTCTCAACTCTTTGAAATACCAGGTACGTAAATTTCGGGGACAAAATTTCATAAGGAGAGGAGATTGTAAGACCCCGAATTTCATGAAATAAAAATATTCAATTTTTCTTATAATTACTATTCATAAGTTACTATTCATGAGTTATTATTCACGAGTTACTATTCACGAGTTACTATTCATGAGTTACTATTCATGTGTTACTATTCACGAGTTATTATTCATGAGTTATTATTCAGGAATACTATTCACGAAGCATGATATTTTTTTAAGAAGGCACTACTCAATAATTGCTACAGTAATTACTGTTCAGTATTTTATTTTATTAATTCAATAATTACTGCGTTGATATTTTATATTACTGTTGTTTCAATAATTGTCATTACACGGTATTTTCCATTATCGGAGCAATAATTCATATTATCTGAATATTATTATTAGATAGCATTATTGATAATGTCTAGAAAGTTCTGTCTAAGGAGAGGTTTGGTCACCTAATTGCGCGCCAATAAGGAGAAATCTTTATTGGAAAGCCCCCTCTTTCCTGGAAACAGTCTGGTTGTCAATATTGTGATTCTGTAATATTATTTGTGAATAATTAATTATTAATTTATATGATAAGAAAAATATTCATTTTATGTGGATATAGATGGAGAAAATTTTAAAGTGACAATTGTTGAAAATTGATATTTTATCTTTTCTGATAAAATAATTCATTTAAATATATTATTATATTTTAATAATATAATAATGGCGATATTTTTACAATGAATGTGTGATATATGAGTAAATGAGAAGGAAGAGTATTTTTGTTACAAAAAATGTTTAACACATGTTTTGTGTGTAGGTGGACCCCATTTCTTGACTGAAATTTGATTATAGCTTGTAAAATCGCCCGTTTGTGAATTTCGGTCAATTTCTGTTTGGAATTTGGAAAATCTTTCTTCTGCAAAGTTATAGATAATGAAATTTCCTATAAAAAAGACATGTGGTTCGAATTTTTCTGATAAAAGGGCTATTTATTATGAATTATTGAAGTTCCGATGTTCCAGAATAATTGATTTTTGGAAGTTTAAAATATTTATAGTTAGAAGAACGTTTTTAATATGTTTGGTGAGTCCCATTGGTTGTTGAAATGGCTGAATTCAGTTATTGATGGTGGGCGTAAGAATTTATAATATATATATTATTATTATATTAAATTTTCTGCTTTGGTGTTCTAAGCAATTTCCTATAAATAGGTGCTTAATTAGGTTAGAATTGAAAATCACACCAGAAACTAAAGTTTTCTCTCTACTTCTCTCTCTATATTATCGAGTGTATTCTTTTGAGTATTTTGATATCTTGAGTATTGCTATACGGTGCAAGTTCGTTCAGCGTTATTCAAGTCAGAAGTACTGCTCTTTTGAGGTAAGGGATAGTAAGGGATATTGTCGTTAGTATGTAAGGGTTATTATGTTTTTCAATTTCAAAATTTTTTTGAACCTTCAATAATTCTGGAAAAATTTGAAATGATATTTTGATGAGTTTTGTAGATTGTGTCCAAAAATGGCGATTTTTGGATGTATAGATTAGGAGTTATGGATTTTATGAGAAAAGATTATTTTAAAAGTAACCGCTTATAACTCCTTGTGATTAACTCCAAAATTGATAAAAATTTTATTGGGAGTACATCTATATAATAACAGTATACTCTGTAAATTTCGGAATTTTTTGATAAAAGTACAATTTATGATAAATGTCTGAATATTCAGTGGTTTTGGCCATGTGAAAAATAGTAAATGAATTTTAAAAATTTTGAGAAAAATATATGTTCAATATGGGACTATATTATCCTAAATCACAGAAAAAAAATATTTTTAGAACTGATTTAGTATTTTTCATGAAAATATTCCAGTTATGAGTAAATGAATTAAATATGTTATGTGAAGATAGTTATATGTCAAGAGAAGACTCACTATTGGAAAGAAGATGATAGTAATCTTCTCATTTTTCTTTGGGGTCTATTGGGTCAACCAAGGATAATTCTGTGGGCATATGATATCTATCATTCATGGCCTCCTATATACGAGGTTTTCGTGAGCACTTCCCAAATATTTTAATTTCTAAAACAGTTCTAGATTGTACCTTTATGTAAGGTATCACTGTGAGTTGCTGTCCATAGTTGGGACATGAGTCATAGTTGGTATTAAAACTCACATTATATATGTTGTTGTATTTTGCACGACAATTGTAGTAATAAAGTTGTAGTTATTTTCTGTACCATGTATTTGGCGACTCAGAATAGGTTGGATGGATTGGACCTATTTTGGGGGCGTCACAATACGAGTATAATAGAATATACGAAACTGCAAATGGATTTTTACCCGCCATGCGGTAATCCACGTAGACAGATCATTTCCACAATTTAATAAGGAATGAATACAAAGGATTGTGCACCATGCATGTGGTAGTCCACATAGAAAGGTTATTCCAACAGAATAATAAAGAATGGAATAACAGAAGAATTCACAATGCATGCGATAGACCGCACAGACATGTTATTTCAACAGAATAATAAATAATGGAACCAGGTCATGCGTAATCCGTACAGACAGGATATTCCAACATAATAATAAAGAATGAAACCAGGTCATGCGTAATCCGCACAGACATGATATTCCAACAGAATAATAAAGAACGAAATAACAAAAGAATTTCACCATGTATGCAGTACTTCGCATAGACATGTTATTCCAATATAATAATAAAGAATGGAATAACAGTAGCTCTCTTCATGAATACGAAAGAAATAATACCCCTTACTATAATAATAATATCTCTTACCTCAGAAGAAAACTGGATACTGGAATAGTGAGGTAACAGACTTCTCTTCTTCTTTCTCTCTATAATTTCTCTCTATAATAATTGCTATATAGCTTTAGTGAATTGGTGAAAAATAATGAAGGAATGAGCTTCTATTTATAGGAAAATATAGTTTCGATAATTGCACATTTTGGGGCTCGAAATATTACAGTATAATAATTTCCTCTTTTTCTTCATTTTTAATTTAGTCCTACAAGTATTATCAAACTTGCACCACCTCCCCTAATAGTAAATAATGTGAATCAATAGTTTAATCATGTGAATCAATAGTTAAAATCATGTGAAAATACGAATTACAGTATAGTACCTCAATCTATACCTCCATTTTTAACTTAGTCATGCAAGTATTATCAATCTTGCACCAACTCCCCTAATAGTACAAGAATGTGAATCAATAGTACATACATGTGAACAAATAGTTATAATCATGTGAATTAATAGCAATTAATTGCTCATTTATCCGGTTAATTACCCGATTGGTCAACATAACCTCCAGACTTCAATTATTATCAGAATAAATGTTGATTTTCACTAACATTAATAATTCCAACATAATGGAACTATCAATTAAATCTTTAATCAACACGAACTTATTCATCATTAATATTATAATTCACAATATTTAACAATCAGGTCATTCCCTGGAAAGAGAGGGCTTTTCGATAAAGATTTCTCCTTATTGGCGCGCAATTAGGTGACCAAACCTCTCCTTGACACAACTTCTAGACATTGTCAATATTATAAATAATAATATGAATAACTTTGCCGTCTCAATTATTGATTTAATAATATAACATATTATGCAGATGATATTGTGACAATAATTGAATCAATAGTATGAGAGATATGATGCAATAATTATTGTAGCAATAATTGAGTATAACTGAGTGACTTCTTACGTAAGCATCAATAATCGATACTGTGTGTTACTATGCAACCACACATATTATTGTACTTTTACTACCGAATAGTTCAACAGTTTAACGGTAAAACTGTCGCCGTTATTTTTATAAAAAGATAATACTGTCGTTTTCTAAATACGACAATACTTCCGTTGTGGGGTTCACCAATGATTGTGACGTCGTACGAATATTCCTTGTTAAAATGAATATTTTTCGACCAATCGAATATTTATATCAACTTGTTTACTTTGCAAAATTTTCAAATATCACCCTTTTATCAATTTAACCATTTACTAAATAACATAATAATTATAAGAAAATTGAATACTTTTATTTCATAATTTTGAGATCTCACACTTAAATGATAGGTATTGTATTATTATTACAAAACACTTAGTTAATATAAATAACCTTCTTCAGCTACTCATCCATCTTCCCTTTTCCCTTGTCTTTGCCAAATGCTTCTATGTGTTCACGTTTCATTGAAAACATTTAATTTCAAAGAAAATATGAGCATTCAATTGATCAGCAAGTAATAACATGAAATAAATGATATATAAAAGAGTTAAATGTTTTCCATGAGTATACTTCTACAACGGATCAACTGTTGTGAAGTTATTGAAACAATTTCTCGATTGACATATTAAGTAAGTAGCTTATATTTTTGAAACGATGTATTGACTATAGATGTCAAGCGGTTAGTTGACCATGAACATTATTTTTTTTCATGCTAAAAATAGATATAATAGTAATTCAACTGTATAACCGACTAACTCCCGGGCACGATGGGTGATCAGCCCTTTATGCCCTTCGTTGATCAACATTACATGCTTGTTTTCATTGCCTTATTGGCACAGTAAAAATTTCCCAAATAAGGGATGTTCATACTCAGACTTAAGTTCCAAACCAAAGTAATTTGGTCGGACAACTCTACCTATTTCAACAAGATGATAAAGACTTGTGATAAAATATTGTAACGTGAATCTAGCTAAAATAATTAGCTTAGACTCATTCGTAAACAAATCAGAAATTTTAGAACTTGAATAATAAAGAAATTTGCATACCAATGTCAAATTGTACAAGTTAGGGAACTTGCACAAACATACAAATATAATTTACTTGCTCAAATGTAAATAAGTTTGAGATTCTTGTGAAATAATAAACATCTTGCATAAAGAAAGTGCATAGGTTAAAGATACTTGCTAAATAAAGAAGTAAAGTTCAGATACTTGTCTTGAGCGTAGTTTACGATTATCGCTTAATTCTACTTTGAATAACCTACACATATATTTACATATTGGTATCCATTAGTCATGTATAACAAACTCATATCTTCCAAGTATATATCAAGTACACATTAGTTATGTTTACATAAAACATACTACAATCAGGTACTTTATGCACACATTCAGTCATACTATATACATATTCATTCATATGTGTTGTAAGACCCCGAATTTTATGAAATGAAAGTATTCAATTTTATTATAATTATTATTTTATTTCGTAAATGGTTAAATTGATAAAAGGTTAAAGTTAAGGGTGATATGTGAAGTTTTTTTTTGCAAAGTATGCAAGTTGTTATAAAATATTCGTTTGGTCGAGGAATATTCTTTTTGTCGGGGACCCCACAACGAAAGTATTGTCATAGTTAGAAAACGACAGAATTATCTTTTTATAAAAATAACGGCGAAAGTGTTACCGTTAAAACTGTTGAACTACCCGGTAGTAAAAGTACAGTAATACGCGTAGTTGCATAGTAGCACACTGTATTGATTATTGATACTTACATAAGAAGTCACTAAGTTATACTCAATTATTTCTATAGTAATTGTTGCATCATATCTCTCATATTATTGATTCAATTATTGTCACAGTATCATCTGCATAATATTTTATATTATTAAATCAATAATTGAGACGACAAAGTTATTCATATTATTATTTGCAATATTGACAATGTCAAGAAAGTTCTGTCAATGAGATGTTTGGTCACCTAATTGCGCGCCAATAAGGAGAAATCCTTATCAGAAAGCCCCCTCTTTCTTGGAAACGACCTGGTTGTTAAATATTATGAATTACAATATTAATGTTGAATAAGTTCGTGTTGATTAAAGATGAAATGGATAGTTCCATTGTGTTGGAATTATTAGTGTTAGTGGAAATCGACATTTATTTCTATATTAATTAATGTCTGGAAGTTATACTGATCAGTCGGGTAATTAACCGGATAAATGAGCAATTAATTGCTATTAATTCACATGATTATAACTATTTATTCACATGTGTGTACTATTGATTCACATGATTTACTATTAGGGGAGTTGGTGCAAGATTGATAATACTTGCATGACTAAATTAAAAATGGAGGTATAAATGAAGGTACTATACTATAATTAATTTTTTCACATGTTTAGAACTATTGAGTCACATGATTTACTATTGATTCACATGATTTACTATCAGGGGAAGTGGTGCAAGTTTGATAATACTTGCAGGACTAAATTAAAAATAAAAAAAGAGGAAGGTATTATAATGTAATATTCCGAGCCCTAAAATGTGCAATTATTAAAACTATATTTTCCTATAAATAGAAGCTCATTCTTCCTTCATTTCTCACCAATTCACTAAGTCTCACAAGAACAATTATTATAGAGAGAAATTATAGAGAAAAAGAAGAAGAGAAGTCTGCTACCTCAATATTCCAGTATCCAGATTATTCTAAGGTAAGGGGTATTATTCTTTCGTAATCATGAAGAGAGTTATTTTCTTTCAATACTCGTAAGGGTTGTTATTTCATTCTTTATTATTATGTTAGAATAACCTGTCTATGCAAAATACCACATACATGGTGAAATTCTTCTATTATTCTATTCTTTATTATTCTGTTGGAATAACCTGTCTGTGCGGTCTATCGCATGCCTGGTTAATTCTGTTGTTATTTCATTCTTTATTATTCTGTTGGAATATCCTATCTGTGTGTATTACGCATGACCTGGTTCCATTATTTATTATTCTGTTGGAATAACCTGTCTGTGCGGTCTATCGCATGCCTGGTGAATTCTTCTGTTATTCCATTCTTTATTATTCTGTTGGAATAACCTGTCTATGTGGATTACCGCATGCATGGTGAATGATCCTTCGTATTCATTCTTTATTAAATTGTGGAAAAGATCTATCTATGTGGATTACTGCATGGCGGATAAAAATCCATTTGCAGTTTCGTATATTTTATTATACTCGTATGAGATATCATTTCTTTTGTACTCGACATGGAATATCATTTTCTTTGGTATTTTTCTACTACGAGATACTATTCACTCTAGTATTATTCACTCGGGTATTCGGGGCACTTTTTGTGTCGGAGTACTATTCACGGGTTACTATTCACCCGATTACTATTCACTATAGTATCATTCACTCAGGTATTAGGGATATTTTTCGTGTTGGAGTACTATTCACGGGGTACTATTTCCGAAGTACTATTCACCCAAAAAATATATTTCTTTTATGTCCAAATTATTTTTGGTACATGAATATTATTCTTGAATTTTATTCTACAAAGCAGTATCATGTTGACAATTTGAACGTTATTGATTTCTGGATAAATTAAATTATAAATCTTTAAAAATTTATCCTTGAACTTGTTTTATTGAATTCTTATATCATTGTCATCATCCTCATGTTTATATTGTGATGAAAGTCATCTTTGGCTTACATGCATAAATGGATTTGGTATGATTATGACCAAGGATTATTCGGTACAATCATGACCGTAATATGACGAATGATGTGGTGAAAGTTCTCATTGGCCTGTAGTGCATAGATGAACAGTTGTTGGTATGATTATGACCAGGGATTATTCAGTATAATCATAACCATTGATGAATACACGAATATCCTTGGCCCGTAGAGCATGGATAATTTGTGGTCATGATACTAATGAATATCCTTGGCCGTAGTGCAGGGATGATGTGGATTATTTATTAAGCTAAGTCTCAACGATAAAAGTGATGAAAAACCTTTTAAATCATAGAAGATAGTAAATTTTATTCTCTACTTGACTCTTCTAATGGATTGCTTGTTCCGCTGTAGTCAAACTTGATATTTGTTATATTTTATCAGTTTAACATTGTTGAAGGCTAAGGATAATTTATTCTGCATTATCTTAGTCATAATATTTTTACTGGGCTAGTTGAGCTCACCCTTTCTTTCATTGTTTTCTTCAGGAAATGAGAATATAGCTGGGACGAGTCGGAAAATGAATTGACGGTCCAGATGGTTGCTTTAGTAGTCCTCACTATTCTGTGAAATAATGTGATAATAATTGTAATGAGGACTCCATTGAGTGTGGATATTGTCTAGATGACAATATTCTTATTAAAACTCTCAGCTATGTTTTGTCGTATTATACACGACAGTTGTATAATTAAGTTTGTATTTGATTTATGTGCAATGTATTTGGTGACTCGAGATGGGTGATGTATACCTGTTTTGGGGGAGTCACAGTTGGTATCAAAGCCATAGAAAAGAGCCCCGAGCCTTTATCTGGTGACTTCCAAGTCTTGTGATGCACCAAAGCCAGACTTTTCGTAGGGAACCCCATGAGTAACGGTGGCAAGTTGATATGTATCATTATGAGGTGCTATCCAAGGTCTGGATGCGGGTCACAGTTGGTATCAAAGCTTAGGGATATGATCCCTGGCTGAGATGTGAGACAAGAACTAGGACGGGGTATTTGTGACTCCCCCAAAACAGGTATACATCACCTATTCTGAGTCACCAAATACATGGTACAGAATACAAATACAACCTTAAATATACAACATGAGCTGTGAGTTTTAATACAAATATTATCTTCTAGACAGTATTCAAACTCAAAATAATTCCTCAATACATTTATTATCACACTATTTCATAAAATAGTGAGGACTACTAATACTATCATCTGGACCGTCACTCCGTTCCTCGACTAGTCCCTGCTACGTTCTCATTTCCTGAAGAGAACAATGAAAGCAAAAGGGTGAGCTCAACTAGCTCAGTAAGAAATATTTTGACTAAGATAATGCAGAATAAATTATCATTAGCCTTCAACAATGTTAAACTGATAAAATATAACAAACATCAAGTTTAACTGCAGCGGAACAAGCAATCCATTAGAAGAGTCAAGTAGAAAATAAAATCTACTATATTCTATGATTTAAAAGGTTTTTCATTACTTTTATCGCTGAGACTCAACTTAATAAATAATCCACATCATCCCTGCACTACGGCAAAGGATATTCATTAGTATCACGACCACAAATTATCTATGCACTACGGGCCAAGGATATTCGTGTATTCATCAATGGTCATGATCATGCCAACAACTGTCCATTAATGCACTACGGCCAATGAGGATTTTTTACCACATCATTTGTAATATTACGGTCATGATTATACCGAATAATCTCTGGCCATAATCATACCAAGTCCATCTATGCACTACAGGCCACATATGAATTTCAACATATTATAAACATGAGGATGATGACAATTCAATAAAACAAGTTCAAGAATAAATTTTAAAGATTTATAAGTTAATTTATCCTGAACTCAATAACGTCCAAATTGTCAACATGATACTGCTTTGTGGAGTAAAATTGAAGAATGCTCAGAAGAATATTTTCATGAAAAGATATTGGATGAAGTGCAAATATCAAGGATATTCCACTAATTTCATGGAGTATAGAAGCAAAAACTTTAACCAACTGAGTATAATAGAATATATGAAACTGTATATGGATTTTTGCCGCTATGCGGTAATCCATGTAGATAGATTATTCCAACAGAATAATAAAGAATGGAACCAGGTTATGCGTAATCCACACAGACAGGATGTTCCAACAAAATAATAAAGAATGGAATAACAACAGAATTCACCATGCATGCGATAGATCGCACAAACAGGTTATTCCAACAGAATAATAAAAAATAGAATAACAGAAGAATTTCACCATGTATGCGGTACTATGCATAGACAGGTTATTCCGACATAATAATAAGGAATGGAATAACAATAGCTCTCTTCATGAATACGAAAGAAATAATACCCCTTACCTTAAAAGAAGAGTATTCCGACGGGTAGGGCGGGGATATACTTGAAGAAAACTTGCACTATTTTCTACGCTTAAAGCTTTCTTAAACTCTAAAGAAATACGCTCGGGATTATAGAAGAAGAATTCTCTGAATTTCTGGTGTGATTTTCAATTCTAACTAAACATCCTATTTATAGAAGAATGGAAATGATACTATGATGTACTATGCAATAAATTATAATATATTCTATTAATAATCAAATAAAACAAAACTTTATAAAAAGTATTCTATTTTATATAAAAAGTTTTTACTATGCAAACAATATGCAGGCACTATATAAACACTATGCATAATAAAATATAATATATTCTCTTTAAGATCTAATAAAACAAATAACTTTATAAAAGTATTCTGTTTTATATAAAAAGATTTTACTATACAAACACTATGCAGGCACTATACAAATACTATGCATAATAAAATATAATATATTCTATTTAAAATCTAATAAAATAAAAAACTTTATAAAAGTTTTCTGTTTTATATAACAAGTTTTCTATTTTATTACATTTATAAAAATAATAAAACAAACTTTATCATCATTATTATAATTCACAATATTAATCGACCGGGTCGTTCCCAGGAAAGAGGGGGCTTTCCAATAAGAATTTCTCCCTATTGGCGCGCAATTAGGTGACCAAACCTCTCCTTGACAGAACTTCTAGACATCATTAATATTGTAAATAATAATATTAATAACTTTTTCATCTCAATTATTAATTTAATAATATATTAAACATTGACAATAATTAAATCAAATAACGTGAGATACTATGCAACAATTATTGTAGTAATAATTGAACAAAACTGAGTGACTTCTCACATAAGCATCAATAATCAATACCGTGTGCTACTATGCAACCACGCGTATTACTGTACTTTTAACACCGGGTGTTTCAATAGTTAACGGTAAAACTTCCATCGTTATTTTCATAAAGTATTTTTGTCATTTTCTCAATCCGACAATAATTCCGTTGTGGGGTCCACCAATGATTGTGCCGTTGTACGAATATTCCCTGTTAAAACGAATATTCCCCGACCAATCGAATATTATATAACAACTTGCGTACTTTGAAAAATTTATAAATATTATCCACAACTATAACATTATATCAAATTCATTCCATAATATTCAAAAATGATATTTATAGAAAATTCATCTTTATTCATAAAAGTTGGGGTCTTACAACCTCCACTTCTTATAAAATTTCGCCCTAGAAATTAGGGTATGTACCTTGTATGTCGAAGAGGTAAGGATACCTTGATTTTATTTCAGATTCTAACTCCCAGGTCATTTTCTCAATATCGTGGTTCCTCCAAAAAACTTTGACTTGAGGTATAACCTTGGAGCGTATAACATGTTCCTTCTTATCCAAGATTTTAACAGGAACCTCTTCATACGTTAAATCTTCCGCTATTTCGTCCTGTTCTAACTTAATAATGTGGTGCGGGTCTTTTACATATTTACGTAACATAGATATGTAAAAAACGTTACGAACACGAGACATACTTGGCGGTAAAGCGAGTCTATAGGCCACAGTTCCTACTCGATCGAGGATTAAAAATGGGCCAATGAATCGAGGATTGAGCTTTCCTCTCTTTCCAAATCTTATAACTCCTTTCCATGGAGCAACACGTAACAACACATGATCTCCAATATCGAATTCTACGTCCTTTCGATGAAGATCAGCATAACTCTTTTGTCGATCTTGTGAGATTTTTATACGTTGTCGGGTCGTTTGAATCTTTTCCGTAGTCATACGTACCAACTCTGATCCCAACAACGTTGCTTCACCCACCTTATCCCAGCATACTGGAGAACGACACTTTCTTCCATACAACGCCTCAAATGGAGCCATGTCAATACTTGCTTGATAATTGTTGTTGTAGGAAAACTCCACCAATGCTAAGAACTTACCCCAACTTCCCTTGAAGTCAAGGACACAGAGTCTTAATAAATCTTCAAGAGTTTGAGTAGTCCTTTTCGACTGCCCGTCCATCTGAGGATGATATGCCGAGCTAAATCATAAATCTGTGCCCATAGCTTTCTGCAAACTAACCCAAAATTATGAAGTGAATCTTGGGTCTCGATCAAAAACTATGGATACTGGCATACCATGCAGTCTTACAATCTCGTTTATGTACATACGAGCAAGACGTTCAAGTGTATAAGTTTCTCGTCTCGGTAAGAAATGAGCAGACTTGGTCAATCTATCAACAATGACCCAAATCGCATATATGCCTTGAGAAACCTTAGGAAGGCCGGTAACGAAATCCATGGTAATGTGCTCCCACTTTCATTCTGGAATTTCAAGTGGTTGCATTGGACCTTTTGGTACTTGATGCTCCGCCTTAACTCGTTGACAAGTTAGACACCTTGAGATAAACAACGTTATCTCTCTCTTCATATTGCTCCACCAAAATGTATGACGAAGATCACGATACATTTTGGTACTTCCATGATGGATTACAAATGATGTGTTGTGCGCCTCCATCATAATTTATACTTTAAATCAGTGTCGTTAGGAACACAAAGTCTGGAGTTAACTCGAAGTATTCCTTCTTCATAGATTCTTGCTTCCGGCATAGCACCTTCTTGCACTTTCTTCCTCATACGCATCAGTTCCAGGTCTGTAGCCTGATTAACTTTAACTTTATCAATTAAAGTTGGTTCTACTCGTATATTTGCTATCATCAGATGGGTCATCGGAGTCTTTAACTCTATCTCCATCCTTTGCAAGTCACACAAAATGGGCCTTTGCGTTGACAATATCGCACTCGTACCCGCATATGATCTTCTACTCAATGCGTCAACTACTACGTTCCTGTTGATCGATTTCACAATCAATAATTACGTACAAGTATACACGGTCAACAAGTAATAAAGTGATAAGAAAAGTATCGTTCCCACGGAGAATTCTAATTAATAAACTCCAACTACTAGCACTATATCAATCCAATTTTATTTTAATAATAATAAATTATGATTTTCTGAAATATGGAAACTAAATTAAACAATTAAAGATATTATTCTAAAATAAACAAATAAATAAACTAAGATTTGAATGAATGATTTACGATAAATAAGGATTAAGACTTTAATATCCCCAATTATGAACTATAAATCAATTATCCAATTATCCCAATTATTATGTCTTCTGAATTGTTAACAAGAATTCTTAAATGTCAAAAGCCCTCTCTTGAGTGATCAATTGCCTTCTATTTAACCCAAATTAACTTTGTTATATCTCTATGCAAAACAATTGAATTAAACTCGTTACAAATCCAATTCCTTATGTGTTACATGCGGTAAACAGATATTCTCATTCCATTCACAAACTTAATTATTCACTGTGCAAATAACTAAGTCACACATTATCCAACCCAGTTCTAACCCTAGAATTCCTTTCTCAATTCCTTCCAGAGTAACAAGGTAATTATTGGCCAAATAATTAATCAATAAATGCAAGGCATGATAAATAATTCACTTCAACATAAATAATTGGAATAAACTGAATAATTAATTTATAGCCATAAGAGGTTCAATTGAAATCTTAATTAAAGAATTAGCTCATAAAGAAAATAAAAACCAATAATTGTCTGCAAATCATCCTTAAAGAATTACAAATTGAAAATAAGGAGAAGAAGAGAAAACTCTGTAGCCAATCCTTAGTCTCCAAGTAATCCTTGTGTAGCCTCCAATGAATGAATGATAAGCTGAATAATTGATTAGATGATTAAATGATAGCCCTAATTTCAGCACTTAATTGCTTTTTATATCTTTCCCACACTCCTAATCTAATTAGGCTTTACACAACAACCAATTGAGTGGGCCACGAAAAAGTCAATACACGCATCCCTAGTCAACATCTGGCACGACCCAGCGCCCCGGCGCTGTGATTTGAACTGAATTGAGCGCCCCAAAGCTGTGAGGCTGGAAATTACCAGAATGCCCTTTTTAAGCTTGAAATCTCTAAACGCTCATATCGCTCCCGATTCTGCAAAACAACACCTAAACACAGTAAAAATGCCAATAAAATACTTGAGAATACACATATTCAAGCTTAAGTACATCCGATTTATGGGTATATTACCCAATCATTAAATACCCCCAAACTTAAATCGTTGCATGTCCTCAAGCAACAAACACAAAACAATACTAACAATATAAAATGACAACTCATGCAAATGCAACTAACTAAATGAACATAATTCCAGCAATCCAATAGCCACGTATATCCATAGGCCTCAGAAAAATCAGAAAAACATGTTAATACATCATGTTAACACATGTCAATGATATCCCAACAATCAACGAATCTAAATTTGTTATTACTGATATTGTGAGTGTGTGTTCAACAACCATGCTAACCCATGAAAGGCAAAAATATGAAAGATAATAAATTTCTTAATAAGCATCATACAGTGTAACTTGAGAACTCATCAAATAGACTTGCTTCAACTAACTTAAACAATCACCCGAATTCAAAAGTTAAAATGGAATACTTATGCTTTATTTTTCTCTTTATTTTTATAACGGGGGCTTTTTGCACTTTTCCCGCTTTATTTGCATTTTTTTATATATACAAAAATGACTATGCAATGTCTCATCTCATTAGGCTAACAGTGCTACCCCTTAGCGAGCTTTCGACTAACGACCCCGAGACCATGAAAGACCTTAGGGCGCTAGGTGTAAAGACAACCCCCTCGGGCGTACTTGCTCAAGTAACAAAGGCCCCAAAACAAGACTAGTCACCCTGTATACCTTTTTTTCACTTACATATTCCAAATATTTTCCCCCCAAACTCGAGTTTATGTATAAATTCCGTCTTCACTAGCTATTCAAATTATCCTTTCACTTCACTAGCAATGATCCTTTAGAACTCTATTATCTAACCATTTAAACTATCATAGCCAACATGGTCGTTTTTCAAAGTGCTTTACTATAATATCAGTGTCAATCAGATAAAGATTTAATTCATGTCAAGAAAATCATATCACTGACTCAACAATCCTTACTAGACTTGTTCATGCAATTCTAAATTCATCATTGGCCCCCAAATATACGTACTATCAAAAACTGGAATTAACATGCAATCCTAAATGCAACATTACTAACAATCAATCCACAACTAATAACAAACTACAATTTCGAAAATAAAACTTAACTACCCCCAAACTAATCTAGAGCAATGTCCTCATGCAAAAAATAAAGCAAAATAAAATAGAGGACTTCCCTGACGAGCTTATTCCTCGGGTGGAGCATCATCTTCCTCGCTCATCTCTTGATCAGAAGGGGGGAAAACTGGCAGAACTGGAGCATTTGGGAAATGGCTAAGTTGAACGCCCAGATGGGATTGGACGGTCAGTGCATTCTGTGCAGCAAATTGGTCAACTAAAAACTTGAAAATCACGTCTTGACGTTCTGACAAGCGCACATTTTGGGACTCCTTATTGTAAAACCATTCGTCTATCTCCCGCTGGACAGCTTCGGGGACCACATCTCGATGAGCTGCTATAGAGGGGCCATAAGCCGGTGGGGCCTGAGGTGGTGGGGCTTGTGTAGGTGTAACTTGGGGAATTATGAAACCCAATCCCCTAGGGTGATTCGCCCCACCTGTCCACACTTTATAACGGCTGATCAACTTGTGGTCCAACATTGGCATAGGCCTTTGAATCATCTCGTCTGACATCCATTTGACACCGAACTTAGCACATAATACGCAGATGAGAGACAGATGTGGTAACCCTCCAGTGGTACTTCCACGAGATACTCGGAGGACAAATTGTAAAATGAGATGGCCCACATCAATTTTAAATCCTTTGATGATTGAGTATAGAAGGACTGCACGTTCCCTGGTGACATGACTCACATGGGTGCATGGCATGAGTTTGGCGTAAATGAACGCATACCATGCCTTCCCATATAAGCTGAGATTCGATAGTGGGAAAGTCATGTTTCTGCGTTCATGTAATGTCCATGTGGTGCCCGGCTGACAAAGTTCACGAATTATCTGCTCATAATCCAGCTCATCATTAACAAGACTGACATACTCATCATGAAAATCCTCCACTGGTAGTTGATAACACGCATTGAAGTCCTCTTCGCCAATTTCCACTGTTTTACCCCTTACAAATATCGTATAGTGATCATGTTCGGGCACGTTGGCGTAAAATTCTTTCACCACTGCAATTACCGCTGGATCGGGCTGCTCGGTAAGTGTAAACAAGTTCCTCTCGGCTATCATGACTACTATGTCGCCATCCTTTGATTGATTTAGTCTCAACCCACGTTCTGGAACCAAAGAACGAGTAGCCATTCGGTTGTATCTTTCCTGAGCCGCAAGACTGAAAAAATGGCGGCTGTCAAATCTCGGAGGTGGAGTCGAGGCTGTCTCTGAACCTTCACCACGCTGACGTTTGGATGCCATGTCAGAAATTCTGCAATTATAAGCATATATATGTATTAGCATCAAACAGAATTGGCATTTGGATAAACTTATGTATGACTTTACCCCCAAACTTTAAAATATATGTCGAACTTGAATACATTGGTGGGATGATACTCGACACAAAAACACAGGCGCATGCACAGTAGTACCACTTGGAGTCATTGACTCTTGAGTGTCGAGAATGAACAAAAACCACACAATAGATGCCCTCAAGAGTTGTCATGGAGTGCAATAGGAGACATGCATGTATCAATATAGTGTATTTCACCCCACTCTAAGTTACTATGTGCAATGATAGGCATGTGATATATTAGATTGAAATCATTGTGGTGGCAAGAAGGTCCAGAATGATAGTGCTTGGACATGGTGATATATGTGCCTGTGGACAAGATCACTGACTCAGGAAAAATATCAAACACCTTGTGGGTGTGCAATGTATCCCTAGCATTCAAACATGGAGAATAACATACGCTCCCAATTTAAGAAGTAACACATATGTGCCGTATAAGATAGTCAAGATCAAGAGATTGACATGCTTCGATGTTGGTGTAAAGAGATAAGAATTTAGTAGAATATGTACCTACCAACCACATCATTAGATAGCTTTTGTGCCTCAACGTTCAAATAAAATTCAAGACATGCCTGAGTAGATCTTGTTGCAATTGAATGAAAAAGATGAAATTTATGGAACACGAGAGAATAATGGATCGTATAAATCTGATTGGAATTATGAAATTGTAATTAGCCCTTGTCAGTTACTCTGTAAAGGTAATGGAGGTGTGTGGCATGGAATTAAAAGAGAAGAGAAGTTGGGATAGAAGAGGAGTGTAACCGTCTGGTATTTGAGTGCACACAGGAGTCTGGAATGCATCCTCAGCGCCGGGGCGCTGTAGTATCATAGGCAGACAGCGTCGGGGCGCTAGAGGTCAGAGGCTTGGGTACCAAGCTAGCACCGGGGCACTATTGCACAAGCATTGTGCAGCGTTGGGGCGCTGTAGGTCAGAAGGTTCAAGACTGGCATAGCGCTGGGGCGCTGTGTTGTAGTACAAATTGAGCGCCGGGGCGCTGGGGGTCCGTGGGTGCAAGAACTCCAAGCCTCATTTGCACTTCTTTGAACCTGCAACATGAGACTTTATTAATAACCCATGCCACCAGGATGCACTCAAGACTCGATCTCCCCCAATGTTGACTAACTCTACTACCTAATATTAAAATAGAGAAATGATATGCACGAGAGAAAAAGAATAAAATAAAATAATCTAAGAATAAAAATAAAAAAAATGATTGGGTTGCCTCCCAATAAGCGCTTGATTTATTGTCGTCGGCCCGACTGTGCTGGTATGCTCAATTGTCCACTGGGTCGGAGAGGTTCATGACCGTTGTTTGACGTTCAATAGGTCCACTCCAATAATGTTTAAGTCTTTGACCGTTAACCTTGAATGTGTAATTTGAATTTGGTTTTTCGATCTCAATGTTACCGTGTGGTGCAACAGACACGACTGTAAACGGACCTGACCAACGTGATTTCAGTTTCCCAGAAAATAAACGCAATCTTGAGTTGAAAACCCAGACTTGTTGGCCCGGTTCAAACGTTTTATCGAGAATTTTCTTATCATGCCATGCTTTGACTTTCTCCTTGTAAAGTTTTACGTTTTCATAAGCGTTGAAATGGAATTCATCCATCTCGTTCAACTATAGTAGCCTTTTCTCACCTGCTGCTTGTTCATCAGAATTGAGCTTCCGAATGGCCCAGTGTGCGCTATGTTTTAGCTCGACTGGGAGGTGGCACGCCTTTCCGTAAACCATTCGATAAGGTGACATACCGATCGGATTCTTGTATGCTGTATGATATGCCTATAGAGCATCGTCAAGACGTAAAGACCAATCTTTTTGTGACGGATTTACCACCTTTTACAGAATTCTCTTAACCTCCCTATTCGAGACCTCAGTTTGACCATTGGTTTGGGGATGATACGCAGCTGCGATTTTATGATGAACCCCATACTTCACCAACAATTTTGTGAACTGTTTGTTACAGAAATGTGTTCCCTCATCACTGATTATTGCCCGCGGAGTCCCAAAGCGCATGAAGATATTTTTCTTTGAGAATCGAAGGATGACGTTAGCATCATTGGTGTGCAAAGCTATGTCTTCTACCCATTTGGAAACATAATCGACCGCCAACAAGATGTATTGATTATTGACAGATGATGGGAAAGGTCCCATAAAATCGATTCCCCAAACGTCGAATAGTTCAATCTCCAAAATTGTGTTGAGTGGCATTTCATTGCGCTTGGAGATATTACCTACGTGTTGGCATCGATCGCATTTCAGCACAAAGAGATAAGCATCTTTGAATAAAGAAGGGCAAAAAAATCCTGATTGTAGTACTTTTGCTGCTGTTCGATCACCGGAATAATGACCTCCGTAATCTAAGGAGTGGCAAATGATAAGATATTTTTCTTTGAGAATCGAAGGATGACGTTAGCATCATTGGTGTGCAAAGCTATGGCTTCTACCCATTTGGAAACATAATCGACCGCCAACAAGATGTATTGATTATTGACAGATGATGGGAAAGGTCCCATAAAATCGATTCCCCAAACGTCGAATAGTTCAATCTCCAAAATTGTGTTGAGTGGCATTTCATTGCGCTTGGAGATATTACCTACGTGTTGGCATCGATCGCATTTCAGCACAAAGAGATAAGCATCTTTGAATAAAGAAGGGCAAAAAAATCCTGATTGTAGTACTTTTGCTGCTGTTCGATCACCGGAATAATGACCTCCGTAATCTAAGGAGTGGCAATGGCCTAATATACTATCCATTTCTTCATGAGGCACACAACGTCTTATCATTTGATCTGCACAGGCCTTAAACAGAAATGGTTCATCACAATAGTATTGGTTCACATCGTGGAGAAACTTCTTTCGTTGTTGTGAGGTCAAATCCAGAGGTAATACTTTTGCAACCACGTAATTCACATAGTCAGCATACCAAGGTAATATTGTGGTTACTCGGAATAGTTGTTCATCCAGAAATTTTTCATTGATCAGTATGTTGTCTTCCTTCAGTTCCTCTGCATTTTCCAACTGATAAAAATGATCCGCTACCTGATTTTCTGTCCCCTTTCTGTCCCGAATCTCCAGATCAAATTCTTGTAACAACAGTACCCACTGTATCAAAAGCGGTTTTGCATCCTTCTTCTCAATCAGATATTTAATAGCAGAATGATTAGTGTAGACAATTACCTTGGTGCCAATAAGATACACTTTGAATTTGTCGAAGGCAAACACCACTGCACGTAACTCTTTTTCGTTGGTTGTGTAGTTCAACTGGGCATCCGTCAACGTCTTACTAGAGTAGTAGATAGTGTGAAAAATCTTGTCGTGACGTTGACCCAACACTGCTCCCACAGCGTAGTCACTCGCGTCACACATCAATTCAAATGGTAACGACCAATCAGGCGCCACAATAATTGGAGCAGAGACCAATTTCTTCTTTAATACCTCAAATGCCTTGATACATGACTAATCCATTTTGAACGTGACATCTTTCTCTAGGAGGGTAAATAGGGGTTTCAAAATCTTTGAAAAATCTTTAATGAAACGTCTGTAGAACCCCTCATGTCCCAAGAAGCTTCGTATTCCCTTCACAGATGATGGAGGAGGTAATTTCTCAATCGTTTCTATCTTTGCTCTGTCCACCTCTAATCCTGATGCAGAAACCTTATGCCCCAGAATAATCCCTTCTTGTACCATAAAATGACATTTTTCCCAGTTAAGCATCAGGTTAGTCTCCACACATCTTTTTAACACCAAGATCAGATTCTTCAAACACAAGTCGAAACTATCACCGAACACGGAGAAGTCATCCATGAATAACTCTAAATTTTGTTCGACCATATCGGAGAAGATTGCCATCATACATCGTTGAAAGGTTACTGGAGCATTACATAAACCAAAAGACATACGCCGGAATGCAAACGTATTGTATGGACATGTGAACGTCATCTTTTCTTGATCTTCTGGAGCTATGACAATTTGATTATACCCAGAATATCCATCTAGCAGACAGTAGAATTGATGTCCCGCTAACCCGTCCAACATCTGATCAATGAACGGCAAAGGGAAGTGATCCTTGCGTGTGGCTTTATTCAACTTGCGGTAATCCATACATACTCTCCAGCCTGTAACAGTTCTAGTCGGGATGAGCTCATTAGCTTCATTCTTCACCACTGTCATACCCCCTTTCTTCGGTACGCACTGTACAGGACTTACCCACGAAATGTCCGAGATTGAGTAAATAATACCGGCATCCAACCATTTTATAATTTCCTTTTTCACCACATCTTTCATAATGGGATTTAATCTTCTTTGCATCTCAATGGTTGGTTTTGACCCCTCTTCCATTAAAATCTTATGCATGCAGAAAGATGGGCTAATACCTCGAATATCCGCTATAGTCCACCCAATCGCTGTTTTGAATTTGCACAGAACACGTAGCAATTTTTCCTTTTGGGTGTCAGTTAACTCTGTCGAAACAATAACGGGTAAGGTCGAATCCTTCCCCAGATAAGCATACTCAAGATGAGAGGGGAGTGGCTTTAATTCCAACACCGGTGGCTCTTCTATCGAGGGTTTACACTTTTTACCGTCCATTTCGGGCCTATCAAGGGTGTCGAATGGTTGATTATTTTTTCGGTAGAACATTGTTGTATCTAGCCATTTGATCTGCTCAATGACCTCATCAATACCATAGTCGTCTATTTCGATCAACATAGATTTTATCGGGTCTTCTGAGTAGTTTCCGCAAAACTTGTGATTAACTAACTCGTCCATTACATCCACCCGCAAACACTCACCCTTTTCCTTTGGATAAGCCATTGATTTAAACACATTAAAAGTGACCTGCTGATCTTCAACTCGCATCGTCAATTCTCCTTTCTGTACGTCGATCAATGTTCTCCCCGTTGCTAAAAATGGTCGCCCGAGAATAATGGGAATTTCTTTGTCGGCTTCACAATCCAAAATAACGAAATCTGCTAGGAATATGAATTTATCCACACTTACTAATACGTCTTCAATGATACCTCGTGGATATGTAACTGATCGGTCCACCAACAATAAACTAATATTTGTCGGTTTTGGTGCCTTGAGCCCGAACTGACTATATACTGATAATGGCATCAAATTAATACTGGCCCCCAAATCACATAATGTTCTTCCCGAAAACTGATTACCAATGTCGCACGAAATAGTAAAACTACCTGGATCTTTCAACTTCAAAGGCAACTTGTTCTGGATAATTGCGCTGCATTCTTCGATTAGCGCTACTGTTTCAAAATCACCCAATTTTCTTTTCTTTGACAACACATCCTTCATGAACTTAGCATAGCTCGGCATTTGTTCTAAAGCTTCGGCAAATGGGATGTTGATATGCAGTTTCTTGAAAATATCCAAAAATCTTGAAAACTGTTTATCTAACTTGGATTTCTGAAACCTCTGCGGATACGGTATTGGAGGCATTGTGATAGTTGGTTCCTGTGCATTCTGCTCTACGATTTCCTCTTTATCTTTCTCGATTTCCACAACTTCTTCTATTTCAGCTGTCGCGTTGTCCCTCTTTTCCTTATCCTTAACTGTTTCTTGAAAATCCTTCCCACTGCGTAAAGTTACAGCCTTGCAATGCTCGTTTCTGCCCGGATTTATTTCTGTATCACTCGGGAGCGTTCCTAGTGGACGGTTATTCAATGCATGTGCTATTTGCCCCACTTGATTTTCCATATTCTTTAACGATGCCCCATGGCTTTGCAAAGTCAGCTCTACTTGATTCAATTTCTTATCTTGTTCCTCCTTCTTTTTGTCAGAAGCTCTAATGAATTTTTCCAAGGTTTCTTCCAAACTTGATTTCCCCTCTTGTTGTTGAGTCTGATTTTGAAATCAGGAGGTGTTTTGTTGTCTAGGTGGTTGAGCTGCAGCTTGATTGTTACTCCATGAAAACCCTGGATGATTTTTCCAACCTAGATTATAAACATTTTGAGTCGGATACGGTTGAGTTGAGCGATTATAGTTTCCTACGAACTACGCTGATTTAGAATTTATGACGCGTTGATCCGTAGCATGACCCCCATCACACAACTCACAAACCATCACTACCTGATGTGTGGCATGTGGACGCCATATTTCCATATGCTTAGCTATTGTGGTCACTTGTGTTGTTAATGCTGTCATTGCGTCCACTTCATACTTTCCCGATGCTTTCGGATGATTCGACCTTGTCATGGGCCACTGATAGTTGTTGGTGGCCATTGTCTCTAACAATTGATATGCCTCATCAAAACTCTTGCACATGATCGTTCCTCTTGCTGCTGCATCACTACTAGTAAAATCTTTTTATATAAAACAAAATATTTTTATAAAGTTATTCTATAAATAGAATATATTATATTCTATTATGCATAGTGTTGCATAATGTCTGCATAGTATTTTGCATAGTAAAATCTTTTATATAAAACATTGTACTTTTATAAAGTTATCTGTTTTATTAGACAATAATTAGAATATATTATATTTTACTATGTACAGTGATTGCATAGTGCCTGTATAGTATTTGCATAGTAAAATCTTTTATAAAGTTATTCGTTTTATTAGATTATAAATAGAATATATTATATTTTATTTAAAAGATTTTGCTTTAAATATGGACCGTCAGATTAAAGTAAATCAATCTTGATCGATCATGAGTTAGTTACTATGCAGTCCATTTTTCTATAAATAGAAGCTCATTCCTTCATTATTTCTTACGAATTCACTGAAACTCTAGAGAGAAATTATAGAGAAACTATAGAAAAGTATTCTGCTACTTCCCTACTCTTATATTCAGTTTCTTTTACGGTAAGGGGAATTATTTCTTTTGTATTCATGAAGAGAACTTCTGTTATTTCATTCATTATTATTCTGCTGGAATAACCAGTATACGCGGACTACCCTATACTTGGTGACATTTTTCTAATATTCCGTCTTTAATATTATTCTGTTGGAATATCATGTATGTGCTTTTACGCCGGACCTGGTTCCGTCTTTATTATTATTCTATTGGAATATCATGTCTGTGCGTTTACGCCGGACCTGGTTCCGTCTTTATTATTATTCTATTGGAATATCATGTCTGTGCGTTTACGCCGGACCTGGTTCCGTCTTTATTATTATGTTGGAACATCCTGTCGGTGCGAATTTCGCCTGTCCTGGTTCCGTTACTTATTAATCTGTTTGAATAACCTGTCTATGCGAAGTACCGCATGCATGGTAATTTTTTTGTTATTCCATTCGTTATTATACTTAGTTGGTTAAAGTTGTGACTTCTATACTCCATAAAATTAGTGGAATATCTTTGATATTTGCACTCCATCCAATATCTTTTCATGAAAATATTCTTCTGAGCATTCTTGAATTTTACTCTACAAAGCAGTATCACGTTGACAATTTGGATGTTATCAGTTCCTAGATAAATTAATTCTTGAATTTATTTTATTGAATTCTTATATCATTGTCACCATCCTCATGCTTATATTATGTTGAAAGTCATCTGTGGCATGTAGTGCATAGATGGACTTGGTATGATTATGACCAGGGATTATTTGGTATAATCATAACCGTAATATTACAAATGATGTGAAAAAAATTCTTATTGGTCCGTAGTGCATTGATGGACAGTTTTTGGTATGATTATGGCTATGGATTCTCTTTGGCCGTAGTGCAAAGATGAATTGTTTTATGGCATGATCAGGACCGTTGATGAAAACTTGATTATCTTTAGCCGTAGTGCATGGATAATTCGTGGTCGTGATACTAAAGAATATCATTGGCCGTAGTGCAGGGGTGATTCGATGATGTGGATTACTTATTAAGCTGAGTCCCAGCGATAAAAGTGATGAAAAAACATTTTAAATCATAGAAGATAGTAGATTTTATTCCCTACTTGACTCTTTTAATGGATTGCTTATTTCGCTGTAGTTAAACTTGATGTTTGTTATATTGTATCAGTTTACCACTATTTAAGGCTAATGATAATTTATTATGCATTATCTTAGTCATAATATTTCTTACTGGGCCAGTTGAGCTCACCCTTTCTTTTACTGTTCTCTTCAGGAAATGAGAACGTAACTGTGACTAGTCGGGGAACAGAGTGATGGTCCTAGATGGTGCGTTAATAGTCCTTACTATTCTGTGAAATAGTGTGATAATAATTGTAATGAGGACTCCTTTTGAGTTTATATACTCTCTAGTAGATAATATTTGTATTCAAACTCACAATTTATGTTTTGTCGTATTGTACACGACAGTTGTATTATTAAGTTGTATTTGAATTCTGTACCATGTATCTGGTGACTCAAGATGGGCGATGTATACCTAATTTTGGGAGCGTCACATATTATACATAATATATTATCTTACATACATTAAATATTATAATGTATTATATTCCATATTCTTTTCCATAAAAAATAGAAGTTATATATTAAATAATAAAATAATATATTTAATGTTATACATTTATTCCATTAAAATAATCTAATATCATAAATTATTTTAGTACACTTCATTTAACGCGTACATTAATTTTGTATACTTTTAATTATTTCCTTTTTTCATTTATAAATTGTTTCTAACAATTTATTTGCATGTAGTAAATTAATATATTCACCACATCACACACACACACACACACACACACACACATATATATATATATATATATATATATATATATATATATATATCTAATAAAATATAAATGATTTTGAATTTTTCGCTCACTCAATAAATCATCTGGGCCGTCCAAAGTTTGAGATAAATCCCACCGTCCATACATCTATCTAATAAAATACATCTATCTATCTAATCTATCTAATAATGATTTTGAATTTCCCGCTCACTTAATAAATCATCTGGGCCGTTCTAAGTTTGAGATAAATCTCATTGCCCATACAGTGCCGGAGGCACGGGACCCAGCTAGTATATATATATATATATATATACTACACCTCATATATTCATATAGGCAGTATAATATAATAAATTATTTAATACAATAAATCCATCTTATTAAAATAATTTAATTTTTAGAAATTATTTTAATTTACATATTAATGAATACAATAATTATGTATCCTTTAATAATCTCTTTCCCTTTAATAAATTTTTTCCACAATTTATTTTTGACCAAAACAAATATATAATAACATATTTGCTCATTTCTTTTTTTTCCCTTTTTAGAAATTGTTTTCAACAACTTATTTGCATATAATAAATATATAATAATAATATATTGATTATTTTACAAATCATAACATTGCACAACACATAATTACTTATGCAATCCAATACTTATAACATATTGCATAATAAGAATTTTATATATTTAAATTCTTATTTTAATATTTTTTGAAAACTCGGATCGTCACAAAAATACTAAAATATCAAAAATACCAAATACCGAAATACTTGATTTACTATCCAACTATTTCAAGAAATAACGAAACTAAATGAGAATTTTAAACAAAAAAATTATTTTTTGAATCGTTATTCAGGTTAACCGAGTAAGTCAATTTAAAAATTGATATTGTACTCGAATATTGGAATATTATTCCAATTTTACAGAATGACTAAATGGCCGAATTATTTTGTTTTAAAAAAATACAATTCAATTATGTTACTTGATTTTAAGTCCTTGTTTGTGTTAAAAAATTGGAATTGAGAAAAATAACTTGAAATAGGGTAGAGTAGGAGTAGAGTAGGCTTGAGAATTGAGAAAAATAACTTGATTTTAAGTCCTTGTTTATTAAATCGCAGGAGTAGAGTAGGCTTGAGATCTTTGTCCTGAGATTATAAACTTGCATAACATGGCCTACGGCTATATGTTGGAGAGAGTTACCGTTAGATATGAGATGAGGGCTTTCAATTCACATTATTTGAATTTCACGGGTGTGTGAGAGAGATACCCTACTAACTCTTGAATTTGAATTTGAATTTGACGTGCACATTATTTGAATTTCATGGGTGTGTGAGGGAGAGATCCTATTAGCTTTTGAATAATTTGTTCCGGTGCAAAATCCATTTTTCACCCAAATCTCAGATCTCCCATTTTTCTCGTCTCCGAATCTCCCAATTTCTTCTTCTTCCCTTTCTTCATCTCTTGGCTTTACATCCCAGAACAAAATCACGACCTTTCACCTTCGTCTTAACCTTCTTTTTGGTAGCTAATTAGGAACCCTACATTCTCTAAATCCTAGGGTTTACGCCCAAAAAATCTTTGTCTCGTTTGTTATCTTACAATCTCGGCATCGTTGTCTCTTTTGTTTGTTTTATTTCTATTTATAAAAGTAGAAAATGTCATCGCTGGGAACTTCAAAGGGTGTATTGGATTTCGCTGTATGTAACAGTTCCCATTGGTCTTATGTATTTCTTCGCCAACAACACTCAGAATCTTCAGAAATTCCTGTATGTATATGTTTCTCTATAGAATATCGTTCTGAAAATCTTCATTTCTACTTTATAGTTTCATAGATTTTACTAAATTTGATGGCTTATGTGCGTGTACATGCATGTAATCTAAACATGTGTTGTTCATATAAACTTTGTTTGTTTGAATGTTTGATTCATATTATGTCACTGCTTTCAATGTTGGCTTAAGAGTTTAAAGGTATGAAATGAAAATGAAAACTCAATTTCAAGCCAAAGATGGCATGAAGTAAATGGTACATCTGCTGCCCACTGTAGCAGCAGTCGTGTATAGCAACAGTTGAGGCTTCCCTTGAGTTCTAGTAGCACAATTAGACTTCTAAATGTGCTTATGTAGTACTTCTCTGCAATAAGAATAAATACAAGTTATGTAATACCCAACACTTAGCACAAGAGGGTCAAGAATGAGGGGAATAAAGTGCAACAAAGCACAGGGCAAAGGAAAAGGCTGCTGCCCAGAGGCAGCAGCGTGTACCGACAGCAGCAGTGGGCATGAATCAGGGAAGGATAAGTTTTTCTTCTTGAACTCTTGTTGAGCATGGTTAGACTATCAAGACTGCCCAGCTGTTGGGCTTAGGTAACAAATGAGTGTACCACTAGTATGTATTCAAAGCTTGAAATAAATTCATGATATTGCGCAATGAGAAAAACAAGAATGTTTTGGCATTAAGAAGAAAAACAAGAATGTTTGACATTTTAGCATACAATAATGAAACTACAAGTAATGATAGGAACTATAAATTACCCAATCAAGTGTTAGCTACACCCAGGTCATGTAATTCATTATAAATGAATGTGTAAGCTATGATATAGCACTTGCCATAGTTTAAAAATGCAGTGAGTTTGAGTAAATAAATTCTTAATATGAGTTGCAAAACGAATTAGCAACTACAATTTTATTTCTTTAATATACAATCATATTCAATTCATGAAATACCTTGCGTATTCACCTTGAATACCTAGGTTACGAAGAAAATTACGAAGTATACTTGTATCAAGAAAGGAGAAAAGAAATATGAATTAAAATCACAAGGGTCATGATCTGGAATTATGTCAAACCCTATAAAAGAAAGATATGGCTATTGAAAAGACATGGACGAGGTATTTGAAAAATGTATATAAATATCTTTAAAAGTAACAACATAGACTAAAAACATGATCATTGTAAGTATGTGATATGTGAACATACAAACTATATGACTTGACTATTTGCCTAATACAATTGTAAATGCAAATAATTGTGTAGGATCTGTGAGAACACACAAGTTAAGCTGAATTTGTATCATTAGTGTACGAACAAGACAAGTATCTAAATCTTACTCTTTATTGAGCAAGTATTATGAGATTATTCATATATGGACAGGTTTGTTCATTTTAACTAATTTTATCCCTTAGAGGAGTTTTTCATTTTGACACGTTGAGGTGGCCATTGCAAGGATTTTCCCAATTAAGCCTTGAAAATTGGCACTTCTGTTATCGCTTAGATTAAAGATGTATTACTCTGCTTCTTTAGGAGCGTACTCTAGATTTACACAAATGATGTGGTTTGCCTTTTATGGAACTCTTGTTTTATTATGTTTTCATAATTATTGACAATGAGGATCTGCGCCATATGCTTCTGAAATCTAAAGCCTTTGAAAAATTCCTTGTTTTATAGTTCACCAATCGATCCGATGAAACTAAAAGAGAATTTCCTCCATAAAAGAGTATTTCCTACACATGACTGCTGCTACCGTGGGCAGCAGATGTACCATTTACTTCATGCCATCTTTGGCTTGAAATTGAGTTTTGCTGCCCACGGTAGCAGCAGTCATGTATAGCAACAGTTGAGGCTTCCCTTGAGTTCTAGTAGCACAATTAGACTTCTAAATGTGCTTATGTAGTACTTCTCTGCAATAAGAATAAATACAAGTTATATAATACCCAACACTAAGCACAAGAGGGTCTAGAATGAGGGGAATAAAGTGCAACAAAGCACAGGGCAAAGGAATGGGCTGCTGCCCAGAGGCAGCAGCGTGTACCGACAGCAGCAGTGGGCATGAATCAGGGAAGGATAAGTTTTTCTTCTTGAACTCTTGTTGAGCATGGTTAGACTATCAAGACTGCCCAGCTGTTGGGCTTAGGTAACAAATGAGTGTACCACTAGTATGTATTCAAAGCTTGAAATAAATTCATGATATTGCGCAATGAGAAAGGCTGCTGCCTAGGTACAGCAGTAGACTGGATGGGCAATGGCTGGGAGCTTCCAATAGGCTTTCAGGCCACTCGTTTGTGTAGTTGCCCTACCTATAGCACACTAAAAAAAAACTCATAGTGATTGAATTAGTTGGCTAGGAAGTGAAGTGGCTTGAAGCAAGGAGCAGGGGGGAAAGGGGCTGCTGCCACTAACAGCAGAAATGGTTCAAATGTGCTGCAGCAGGTGCAGAGCTCGGCATAGCCTGGGGACTCTTTTGAGTTTTCAGTCAATGCGATTAAAAGAACCAAATAAATTAGCTTATATATATATATTTCTATTTCTACAGAGGTAAATATATCACCTATATTAACCCCAAGATTTTTGCATACTAAAGTGATTAAATTGCAAATTAAAAGCTAGAGAAATGGAAGCTAATTGATGGAAACTGCTGCCATTTGCAGCTGCCTTCCTCAATTCGCAATAGCAAGGATTGGTTTGGTTAACATTTTGGTTCGTGTAGGTTATAGTTTTGCTATAGATATGGGTTATTCTAATAGTTGAATATATTAGTTGTGTAACATTCAAATGAAATGTAAGTGAATCAAGATTATGGGGAGTTAAGGTTATACAAAGCAAGGGAAGAAAAAAAAGGAGCAGCTGCTGCCTATGGGCAGCAGCAGTTGGCAATGAAGGGCTGCAGCTGTGAGCTGTTGCTAAGGCAGTTTTGGGCAGTCTAGTTTAGACTAGAAATGCAACTTGAGAAGTTAATTAATTGCCTAATTAAGTATGTATGTAGAGGCGATGACGTAGTTATAATTCTATGTTAATGACTTGGTAGTTATGTTATAAAGCTAACAAAGATGGCATCTTAACTTGGGGCTGTTAAGCCAATGTTAGGACTGCTAGTTTCGAATAGGGCCGTGAGGCCAAGTGTGGCCACACCAAGCTTTGCTATGCCCCACAGGGACAAGCAAAGCTTAAATTGGGACTGTTTTGGCATTAAGAAGAAAAACAAGAATGTTTGACATTTTAGCATACAGTAATGAAACTACAAGTAATGATAGGAACTATAAATTACCCAATCAAGTGTTAGCTACACCCAGGTCATGTAATTCATTATAAATGAATGTGTAAGCTATGATATAGTAGTTGACATAGTTTAAAAATGCAGTGAGTTTGAATAAATAAATTCTTAATATGAGTTGCAAAACGAATTAGCAACTACAATTTTATTTCTTTAATATACAATCATATTCAATTCATGAAATACCTTGCGTATTCACCTTGAATACCTAGGTTACGAAGAAAATTACAAAGTATACTTGTCGCAAGAAAGGAGAAAAGAAATATGAATTAAAATCATAAGGGTCATGATCTGTAATTATGTCAAACCCTATAAAAGAAAGATATGGCTATTGAAAAGACATGGACGAGGTATTTGAAAAATGTATATAAATCTTTAAAAGTAACAGCATAGACTAAAAACATGATCATTGTAAGTATGTGATATGTGAACATACAAACTATATGACTTGACTATTTGCCTAATACAATTGTAAATGCAAATAATTGTGTAGGATCTGTGAGAACACACAAGTTAAACTGAATTTGTATCAATAGTCTACGAACAAGACAAGTATCTAAATCTTACTCTTTATTGAGCAAGTATTTTGAGATTATTCATATATGAACAGGTTCGTTCATTTTAACTAATTTCATCCCTTAGAGGAGTTTTTCATTTTGACACGTTGAGGTGGCCATTGCAAGGATTTTCCCAATTAAGCCTTGAAAATTGGCACTTCTATTATTGCTTTGATTAATGATGTATTACTCTGCTTCTTTAGGAGCTTACTCTAAATACACAAATGATGTGGTTTGCCCTTATGGAACTCTTACTTCATTATGTTTTTATAATTATTGACAATGAGGATCTGCGTTATATGCTTCTGAAATCTGAAGCCTTTGAAAAATTCCTTGTTTTATAGTTCACCAATCGATCCGAAACTAAAAGAGAATTTCCTCCATAAAAGAGAATTTCCTACACATGTTGATAAACAAAGAGTTTAAAGGTATGAAATGAAAATGAAAACTCAATTTCAAGCCAAAGATGGCATGAAGTAAATGGTACATCTACTGCCCACGGTAGCAGCAGTCATAGCAACAGTTGGGGCTTCCCTTGAGTTCTAGTAGCACAATTAGACTTCTAAATGTGCTTATGTAGTATTTCTCTGCAATAAGAATAAATACAAGTTATGTAATACCCAACACTTAGCACAAGAGGGTCAAGAATGAGGGGAATAAAGTGCAACAAAGCACAGGGCAAAGGAAAGGGCTGCTGCCCAGAGGCAGCAGCGTGTACCGACAGCAGCAGTGGGCATGGATCAGGGAAGGATAAGTTTTTCTTCTTGTACTCTTGTTGAGCATGGTTAGACTATCAAGACTACCCAGCTGTTGGGCTTAGGTAACAAATGAGTGTACCACTAGTGTATGTATTCAAAGCTTGAAATAAATTCATGATATTGTGTGAGCAAGGCTGCTGCCTAGGTAGCAGCAGTAGACTGGATGGGCAATGGCTGGGAGCTTCCAATAGGCTTTCAGGCAGTGCGTTTGTGTAGTTGCCCTTCCTATAGCACACTAAAAAACTAATAGTGATTGAATTAGTTGGCTAGGAAGTGAAGTGGCTTGAAGCAAGGAGCAGGGGGGAAAGGGGCTGCTGCCACTAACAGCAGAAATGGTTCAAATGTGCTGCAGCAGGTGCAGAGCTCGGCATAGCCTGGGGACTCTTTTTAGTTTTCAGTCAATGCGATTAAAAGAACCAAATAAATTAGCTTATATATATATATATATATATATATATATTTCTACATAGGTAAATATATCACCCATATAAACCCCAAGATTTTAGCATACTAAAATGATTAAATTGCAAATTGAAAGCTAGAGAAGTGGAAGCTAATTGATGGGAACTGCTGCCTGCCTTCCTCAATTCACAATAGCAAGGATTGATTTGGTTAACATTTTGGTTCGTGTAGGTTATAATTTTTCTATAGTGTTGGGAACTTGTAACTCATAATATAGAAGCCACTGGAAAAGGGCTAGTGTGGAGCGATGCACTAGCCTTTCAGGGTTGAACCGAAGGTCGCGGGGGGGCGAAGCCCCCCGCGGTATGGTACTGCCATGATAGCGCGGGGCGCGCTGGGTCAAGCCAGTTTGGAGCGCGGGGCGCGCTAGCACTGGGATATCGTCTGTGCAAGTAGCGCGGGCCGCGCTATGGTTTGCCTTGGAGCAGCGCGGGCCGTGCTGGGTCGGCGACACTGTTTTGTGGGTTGTTAATTGGAAAGGGTATTATGGGTAATTGACCATAATATGAAGTAGGGTTGGAATATGATCAGTATGTATATATACTATCTATTGTAAAACCCTATGTAACCAAGGAATAATCAATAAACAACAAGCCGCCACCTGTGGAGTACCCAAATTGGGGAACCACGTAAATCTCTTGTGTTCTTCTTAATTCTCTATCGTTTGTGTGCATGTGTGTGATCCTATAATACTAACATATAGATATGGGTTATTCTAATAGTTGAATATATTAGTTGTGTAACATTCAAATGAAATGCAAGTGAATCAAGATTATGGGGAGTTAAGGTTATACAAAGCAAGGGAAAAAAAAAGGAGCAGCTGCTGCCTATGGGTAGCAGCAGTTGGCAATGAAGGGCTGCAGCTGTGAGCTGTTGCTAAGGCAGTTTTGGGCAGATTAGTTTAGACTAGAAATGCAACTTGAAAAGTTAATTAATTGCCTAAATAAGTATGTATGTAGAGGCGATGACGTAGTTATAACATAACTAAGCTAACAAAGATGGCATCTTAAGCCAATGTTAGGACTGCTAGGTTTGAATAGGGCCGTGAGGCCAAGTGTGGCCACACCAAGCTTGGCTGTGCCCAACAGGGTCAAGCAAAGCTTGGTTGCCACACAATGGATTAAATTGGGACTGTTTTGGCATTAAGAAGAAAAACAAGAATGTTTGACATTTTTGCACAGTAATGAAACTACAAGTAATGATAGGAACTATAAATTACCCAATCAAGTGTTAGCTACACCCAGGTCATGTAATTCATTATAAATGAATGTGTAAGCTATGATATAGCAGTTGACATAGTTTAAAAACGCAGTGAGTTTGAGTAAATAAATTCTTAATATGAGTTGCAAAACGAATTAGCAACTACAATTTTATTTCTTTAATATACAATCATATTCAATTCATGAAATACCTTGCGTGGAACACCTTGAATACCTAGGTTACGAAGAAAATTACGAAGTATACTTGTAGCAAGAAAGGAGAAAAGAAATATGAATTAAAATCATAAGGGTCATGATCTGGAATTATGTCAAACCCTATAAAAGAAAGATATGGCTATTGAAAAGACATGGACGAGGTATTTGAAAAATGTATATAAATATCTTTAAAAGTAACAACATAGACTAAAAACTTGATCATTGTAAGTATGTGATATGTGAACATACAAACTATATGACTTGACTATTTGCCTAATACAATTGTAAATGCAAATAATTGTGTAGGATCTGTGAGAACACACAAGTTAAGCTGAATTTGTATCAATAGTCTACGAACAAGACAAGTATCTAAATCTTACTCTTTATTGAGCAAGTATTTTGAGATTATTCATATATGGACAGGTTCGTTCATTTTAACTAATTTCATCCCTTAGAGGAGTTTTTCATTTTAACGCGTTGAGGTGGCCATTGCAAGGATTTTTCCAATTAAGCCTTGAAAATTGGCACTTCTGTTATCGCTTAGATTAAAGATGTATTACTCTGCTTCTTTAGGAGCTTACTTTAGATTTACACAAATGATGTGGTTTGCCCTTATGGAACTCTTGTTTCATTATGTTTTCTTTATTATTGACAATGAGGATCTGCGCCATATGCTTCTGAAATCTAAAGCCTTTGAAAAATTCCTTGTTTTATAGTTCGTCAATCGATCCGAAACTAAAAGAGAATTTCCTCCATAAATCTGCTGATACGAATGATTTTTTCTTTGTCGATTGAATAACGTGTTTGTTCTTCTGTATAGTTTCTGCTAGTACTTACCATAGCTTGGTATCAAAGGTTCATGTCTTAGAATTAATTCTAAAAATGGTTGTTTTTGTTGTTATAATTTCCTTTTTGCTACAAGGATTATATTGAACTATAGAATTTAACATTGTCACTTTAATCACATCCTATTTTTATATTATAGGAAAAGTCGATTGGCATGTCACATAAAACAAAAGCATGTTAGGAAAGCTCTCATCTCGCTCATTTGATGGTGGATTTAATCAACTCAACAAAGCTTTTATCCCCAACTAGTTGGGGTTGTTTGAAAATGAATTTATATGAAATCGTAAAACTGGAAAGTCAAGGAGGAAAATAGATAATAGAATAGATAAATAAAAAATAATAATACCTGAAAATATATAAAGACAAAATCCAACCTACATATATAAAATATAGATACAAATACATTAAATTAGAAATTGTTGTTTGCTATGTTTGAATGATATTGTATTAATGCGATTTTTAATTAACGAGATTTTCAAAATATTTTGCAGGTTGTATTGATTCTTAGCAGGCTTGCTCAATTTAGAAGTATTTATTTCTCCTCCTGGAATAAGAAATACTATTTATTGGTATATTTTCTTTTTTTTCTTTTTTTAACTTTAATTTATGTTTGAGAGCACATGTTTGACAAAAGTAGTAGCATTATTGGAGAAAGGTGGGTAGTAAAATTGTTGTAGGATTTAGATTTTGTGATAAATTTGAGGCGTAAGTGACTAATTTTATAAGTTCTGAATATTTAGGAAATATATATATATATATATTATGTAGTATATTATAAATTATATAATAATATACGTAATATACATATGTATGTATACATACATATTAATATACATTTGTATGCATATATACATATTTTATATTGTATAATATATAAATATTTTACATATATTTAATGATTGATTTTATGGGTTGACTAATATATGAGTAATATAAAATTCTAAACTTGGTTCATAATATAGTAATTTGTTTGATTAGATCTGCTTGGGCACAATTTTGAATATGTATTGATATTTTTTTGTATGTTTTTATATGGTTGTGCAAAGTGAAAATTTTGTAATGTAGCACTATAAATGTAAGGTATAGCGCATGGTTTGAAAATGTTGAGTGAATTTTTGTAACGTATACAACTCAACTCAACTATTTAAGCAGAAGATGGGTACAATATAGGAGATTCATATTTGTAACCATGAACAAATTTCGACATCAAATGTAATTATTGAAATTAGAAATTGTTGTTTAATATGTTTAAATGATATTCTACTAATGTTATTCTAATAACTAACGAGATTTTCAAAATATTTTGCAGTTTATTCTGATTCTTGGCAAATTTGCTCAATTTAGAAGTCTTTACTTCTAGTAGAACAAGAGGTACTATTTATTGTTATATTTTATTTTTTATTCTTATTTTTTAACTTAAATTTCTGTTTTAGAACACAGGTTTGACAAGAGTAGCAGATTGGAGAAAGGTGGGAAGTAGTACGAATGTTGTAGGATTTAGATTTTGTAATATATTTGAGGAGGGAAAGAGAGGGGTAAGTAGATATAGGCGTAGGAGATTAATTTTATAGGTCTTAAATATTTAGGAAATATATTACTCCCTCCATTAGGTCGTTTTAGACTCTTTTTTTTATTTTATTCTTAATTATTTGTCATTTGTGGTTATCTAAGAGAATTGATTACTATTTTTTTCAAATTGCCCTTATTACTCCATCTAATTTTTTGATCCATATTTATGAGATAAGTGAGGTGAAGGGTATTATAGACAATTGATAATACAATTAATGCTTTTCAATTATTTTCTTAATTCTTGTGCACATGTCTAAAACGACCTATATTAAGGAACGGAGGGAGTATATTATATTATATATGTATTTATACAAGTATATCTATATATGTAGTATATTATATATGTAATATACATAAGTATGTATAGATACATAAATTTAATGATTGGTTTAATGGGTTGACCAATATACGAGTAATAAATAATTCTAAACTTTGTTTGGAATATAGTAATTTGTTTGATTAGATCTGCTTGAATGTTATACTTCGTTGGTGGTTATTGATTAAACTACTAAAAATCATGTCTTAGAGATATTGATCTGAATGAATTCTTTCGTGTATATAGTGTATTTGTTATATTGTATTTAATATTCTATTCTATTCTATATTTTTGTTGGCACTATTTTGAATATGTATTGCTATCTTTTTGTATGTTTTTATATGGATGTGGTAAGTGAAAATTTTGTAATGTGGTATTATAAATATAAGGCATACAGTATGGCTTGGTAATGTTGAGTGAATTTTTGAATATATACAACTCACAACTATGTAAGCAGAAGATGGGTACAATATTGGAGATTCAGCATCTTGAAATTAGATCAATAGTGGTATTTGTAACCATGAACAAATTTTGACATCAAAGGTAATTATTGAAATTAGAAATTGTTGTTTGATATGTTTAAATAATATTGTACTAATGTTATTTTTATAACTAACGAGATTTTCAAAATATTTTGCAGGTTATACCGATTCTTAGCAGACTTGCTCAATTTAGAAGTTTTTTCTTCTAGTAGAACAAGAGGTACTATTTATTGTTAAATTTTCTTTTTTATTCTTATTTGTTAACTTAAATTTCTGTTTTAGAACACAGGTTTGACAAAAGTAGCAGATTGGAGAAAGGTGGGAAGTTGTACGAGGATTTAGATTTTGTGATATATTTGAGGAAGGAGAGAGGAGAGGAGAGGGGAGGAGAGGAGAGGGGAGGGGAGGGGGGTAACTAGATATAGGCGTAGGAGACTAATTTTATAGGTGCTAAATATTTAGGAAATATATATTATATTATATTATATTATATTATATTATATATGTAATATACATGTATTTATACAAGTATATCTATATATGTAGTATATTATATATGTAATATACATAAGTATGTATAGATACATAAATTTAATGATTGGTTTAATGGGTTGACCAATATACGAGTAATAAATAATTCTAAACTTTGTTTGGAATATAGTAATTTGTTTGATTAGATCTGCTTGAATGTTATACTTCGTTGGTGGTTATTGATTAAACTACTAAAAATCATGTCTTAGAGATATTGATCTGAATGAATTCTTTCGTGTATATAGTGTATTTGTTATATTGTATTTAATATTCTATTCTATATTTTTGTTGGCACTATTTTGAATATGTATTGCTATCTTTTTGTATGTTTTTATATGGATGTGGTAAGTGAAAATTTTGTAATGTGGTATTATAAATGTAAGGCATAAAGTGTGGTTTGGTAATGTTGAGTGAATTTTTGAATATATACAACTCACAACTATGTAAGCAGAAGATGGGTACAATATTGGAGATTCAGCATCTTGAAATTAGATCAATAGTGGTATCTGTAACCATGAACAAATTTTGACATCAAAGGTAATTATTGAAATTAGAAATTGTTGTTTGTTATGTTTAAATAATATTGTACTAATGTTATTTTTATAACTAACGAGATTTTCAAAATATTTTGCAGGTTATACCGATTCTTAGCATACTTGCTCAATTTAGAAGTTTTTTCTTCTAGTAGAACAAGAGGTACTATTTATTGTTAAATTTTCTTTTTTATTCTTATTTGTTAACTTAAATTTCTGTTTTAGAACACAGGTTTGACAAAAGTAGCAGATTGGAGAAAGGTGGGAAGTTGTACGAGGATTTAGAATTTGTGATATATTTGAGGAAGGAGAGGAGAGGGGAGGGGAGGGGAAGGGAGGGGAGGGGGGGTAACTAGATATAGGCGTATGAGACTAATTTTATAGGTCCTAAATATTTAGGAAATATATATTACATTATATTATATTATATTATATATGTAATATACATATGTATTTATACAAGTATATCTATATATGTAGTATATTATATATTATATTATATACGTAATATACATATGTATATATACATACATATATTTATTGATTGGTTTAATGGGTTGACCAATATACGAGTAATATATAATTCTAAACTTTGTTTGGAATATAGTAATTTGTTTGATTAGATTTGCTTGAATGTTATACTTCGTTGGTTGTTATTGATTAAACTACCAAAAATTATGTCTTAGTTATATTGTTCTAAATGAATTCTTTCGTGTATATATTTAGTGTGTTTGTCATACTGTATTTAATATTCTAATTTATTCTATATTTTTGTTGGCACCATTTTAAATATGTATTGATATCTTTTTGTACGTTTTTATATGGGCGTGCCAAGTTAAAATTTTGTAATGTAGTACAATAAATGTAAGGCATAAAGTGTGGTTTGGAAATGTTGAGTGAATTTTTGTAATGTATACTGACAACTACGTAAGCAGAAGATGGCTACAATATTGGAGAATCAGCACCTTGAAATTAGATCAATTTTGACATCAAATGTAATTATTGTAATTAGAAATTGTTGTTTGATATGTTTAAATGATATTGTACTAATGTTATTTTTATAACTAACGAGATTTTCAAAATATTTTGCAGGTTATACTGATTCTTAGCACACTTGCTCAATTTAGAAGTCTTTACTTTTAGTAGAACAAGAGGTACTATTTATTGTTATATTTTCTTTTTTATTCTTATTTGTTAACTTAAATTTCTGATTTAGAACACAGGTTTGACAAGAGTAGCAGATTGGAGAAAGGTGGGAAGTAGTATAGTTGTTATAGGATTTAGATTTTATGATAGATTCGAGGATGGAAAGAGAGGGGTAAGTAGATATAGACGTAGGAGACTAATTTTATAGGTACTAAATATTTAGGAAATATATATTATATTATAATTATATTATATACGTAATATACATATGTATTTATACAAGTATATCTATATATGTAGTATTATTATATATTATATTATATACGTAATATACGTATGTATATATACATGCATATATTTAATGACTGGTCTAATGGGTTGACAAATATACGAGTAATATATAATTCTAAATTTTGTATGGATTATAGTAATTTGTTTGATTAGATCTGCTTGAATGTTATACTTCGTTGGTTGTTATTGATTAAACTACTAAAAATCATGTCTTTAGTAATATTGATTTTGAATGAATTTTTCCGTGTAACTATTTAATGTGTTTGTTATACTGTATTTAATATTCTATTTTATTCTATATTTTTGTATGTACTTTTTTGAATATGTTTTGATATCTTTTTGTAATGTAGTAATATAAATGTAAGACATAAAGTGTGGCTTGGAAATGTTTAGCGACTTTTTGTAATGTATACAACTCACAACTATGTATGCAAAAGATGGGTACAATATTGGAGATTCAACATCTTGAAATTAGATCAATGGCGGTATTTGTAACTATGAACAAATTTGGACATCAAAGGTAATTATTGAAATTAGAAATTTATGTTTGATATGTTTAAATGATATTGTACTAATGTTATTTTTATAACTAACGAGATTTTCAAAATATTTTGCAGGTTATACTAATTCTTAGAAGTTTTTACTTCTTGTAGGACAAGAGGTACTATTTATTGTTATATTTTTTTATATTCTTATTATTTAACTTATTTTCTGTTTTTGAACACATGTTTGACAAGAGTAGCAGATTGGAGAAAGGTGGGAAGTAGTACAAATGTTATAGGATTTAGATTTTGTGATAGATTTGAGTAAGAAAAGAGAGGGGTAGGTAGATATAGGCGTAGGAGACTAATTTTATATGTCCTAAATATTTAGGAAATATATATTATATTATATTATATTATATATGTAGTATATATATATGTAATAATGTATGTATTTATACAAGTATATATGTAGTATATTATATATTATATACGTAATATACATATGTATGCATACATACATATATTTAATGATTGGTTTAATGGGTTGACCAATATACGAGTAATATATAATTCTAAACTTTGTTTGGAATATAGTAATTTGTTTGATTAGATCTGCTTGAATGTTATACTTCGTTGGTTGTTATTGTTTAAACTACCAAAGATCATGTCTTGGTTATATTGTTCTGAATGAATTCTTTCGTGTATATATTTAGTGTGTTTGTCATACTGTATTTAATATTCTATTTTATTTTATATTTTTGTTGGCACCATTTTAAATATGTATTCATATCTTTTTGTACGTTTTTATATGGATGTGCAAAGTTAAAATTTTGTAATGTAGTACAATAAATGTAATGCATAAAGTGTGGCTTGGAAAGGTTGAGTGACTTTTTGTAATGTATACAACTCACAACTATGTAAGCAGAAGATGGGTACAATATTGGAGATTCAGCATCTTGAAATTAGATCAATGGCGGTATTTGTAACTATGAACAAATTTTGACATCAAAGGTAATTATTTTAATTAGAAATTGTTGTTTGATATATTTAAATGATATTGTGCTAATATTATTTTTATAACTAACGAGATTTTCAAAATATTTTGCAGGTTATACTGATTTTTAGCATACTTGCTCAATTTCGAAGTCTTTACTTTTAGTGGAACAAGAGGTACTATTTATTGTTATATTTTCTTTTTTATTCTTATTTGTTAACTCAATTTTCTGATTTAGAACACAGGTTTGACAAGAGTAGCAGATTAGAGAAAGGTGGGAAGTAGTATGGATGTTGTAGGATTTAGATTTTATGATAGATTTGAGGATGGAAAGAGAGGGGTAAGTAGATATAGGCGTAGGAGACTAATTTTATAGGTCCTAAATATTTAGGAAATATATATTATATTATAATTATATTATATACGTAATATACATATGTATTTATACAAGTATATCTATATATATGTAGTATTATTATATATTATATTATATACGTAATATACATATGTATATATACATACATATATTTATTGATTGGTTTAATGGGTTTGACCAATATGCGAGTAATATATAATTCTAAACTTTGTATGGATTATAGTAATTTGTTTGATTAGATCTGCTTGAATGTTATACTTCGTTGGTTGTTATTGATTAAACTACCAAACATCATGTCTTAGTGATGTTGATTTTGAATGAATTCTTCCGTGTATCTATTTAATGTGTTTGTTATACTGTAATTAATATTCTATTTTATTCTATATTTTTGTATGTACTTTTTTGAATATGTTTTGATATCTTTTTGTAATGTAGTAATATATTTTGTAAGGCATAAAGTGTGGCTTGGAAATGTTTAGTGACTTTTTGTAATGTATACAACTCACAACTATGTATACAAAAGATGGGTACAATATTGGATCAATAGTGGTATTTGTAATTAGATCAATAGTGGTATTTGTAACCATGATCAAATTTCAACATCAAAGGTAATTATTGAAATTAGAAATTTATGTTTGATATGTTTAAATGATATTGTACTAATGTTATTTTTTTAACTAACGAGATTTTTAAAATATTTTGCAGGTTATACTAATTCTTAGAAGTTTTTACTTCTTGTAGGACAAGAGGTACTATTTATTCTTATATTTTTTTTATCCTTATTATTCAACTTAATTTTTGTTTTTGAACACGTTTGACAAGAGTAGAAGATTGGAGAAAGGTGGGAAGTAGTACAAATGTTGTAGGATTTAGATTTTGTGATAGATTTGAGTAAGAAAAGAGAGGGGTAGGTAGATATAGGCGTAGGAGACTAATTTTATAGGTCCTAAATATTTAGGAAATATATATTATATTATATTATATTATATTATATATGTAATAATGTATGTATTTATACAAGTATATATGTAGTATATTATATATTATATACGTAATATACATGTGTATGCATACATACATATATTTAATGATTGGTTTAATGGGTTGACCAATATACGAGTAATATATAATTCTAAACTTTGTTTGGAATATAGTAATTTGTTTGATTAGATCTGCTTGAATGTTATACTTCGTTGGTTGTTATTGTTTAAACTACCAAAGATCATGTCTTGGTTATATTGTTTTGAATGAATTCTTTCGTGTATATATTTAGCGTTATTGTCATACTGTATTTAATATTCTATTTTATTTTATATTTTTGTTGGCACCATTTTAAATATGTATTCATATCTTTTTGTACGTTTTTATATGGATGTGCCAAGTTAAAATTTCGTAATGTAGTACAATAAATGTAATGCATAAAGTGTGGCTTGGAAAGGTTGAGTGACTTTTTGTAATGTATACAACTCACAACTATGTAAGCAGAAGATGGGTACAATATTGGAGATTCAGCATCTTGAAATTAGATCAGTGGCGGTATTTGTAACTATGAACAAATTTTGACATCAAAGGTAATTATTTTAATTAGAAATTGTTGTTTGATATATTTAAATGATATTGTGCTAATATTATTTTTATAACTAACGAGATTTTCAAAATATTTTGCAGGTTATACTGATTTTTAGCATACTTGCTCAATTTCGAAGTCTTTACTTTTAGTGGAACAAGAGGTACTATTTATTGTTATATTTTCTTTTTTATTCTTATTTGTTAACTCAATTTTCTGATTTAGAACACAGGTTTGACAAGAGTAGCAGATTAGAGAAAGGTGGGAAGTAGTATGGATGTTGTAGGATTTAGATTTTATGATAGATTTGAGGATGGAAAGAGAGGGGCAAGTAGATATAGGCGTAGGAGACTAATTTTATAGGTCCTAAATTTTTAGGAAATATATATTATATTATAATTATATTATATACGTAATATACATATGTATTTATACAAGTATATCTATATATATGTAGTATTATTATATATTATATTATATACGTAATATACATATGTATATATACATACATATATTTATTGATTGGTTTAATGGGTTGACCAATATGCGAGTAATATATATTTCTAAACTTTGTATGGATTATAGTAATTTGTTTGATTAGATCTGCTTGAATGTTATACTTCGTTGGTTGTTATTGATTAAACTACCAAACATCATGTCTTAGTGATGTTGATTTTGAATGAATTCTTCCGTGTATCTATTTAATGTGTTTGTTATACTGTAATTAATATTCTATTTTATTCTATCTTTTTGTAATGTAGTAATATAAATGTAAGGCATAAAGTGTGGCTTGGAAATGTATAGTGACTTTTTGTAATGTATACAACTCACAACTATGTATACAAAAGATGGGTACAATATTGGATCAATAGTGGTATTTGTAATTAGATCAATAGTGGTATTTGTAACCATGATCAAATTTCAACATCAAAGGTAATTATTGAAATTAGAAATTTATGTTTGATATGTTTAAATGATATTGTACTAATGTTATTTTTATAACTAACGAGATTTTCAAAATATTTTGCAGGTTATACTAATTCTTAGAAGTTTTTACTTCTTGTAGGACAAGAGGTACTATTTATTCTTATATTTTTTTATCCTTATTATTCAACTTAATTTTTGTTTTTGAACACATGTTTGACAAGAGTAGAAGATTGGAGAAAGGTGGGAAGTAGTACAAATGTTGTATGATTTAGATTTTGTGATAGATTTGAGTAAGAAAAGAGAGGGGTAGGTAGATATAGGCGTAGGAGACTAATTTTATAGGTCCTAAATATTTAGGAAATATATATTATATTATATTATATTATAGTATGTAATAATGTATGTATTTATACAAGTATATATGTAGTATATTATATATTATATACGTAATATACATATGTATGCATACATACATATATTTAATGATTGGTTTAATGGGTTGACCAATATACGTGTAATATATAATTCTAAACTTTGTTTGGAATATAGTAATTTGTTTGATTAGATCTGCTTGAAAGTTATACTTCGTTGGTTGCTATTGTTTAAACTACCAAAGATCATGTCTTGGTTATATTGTTCTGAATGAATTCTTTCGTGTATATATTTAGCGTGTTTGTCATACTGTATTTAATATTCTATTTTATTTTATATTTTTGTTGGCACCATTTTTAATATGTATTCATATCTTTTTGTACGTTTTTATATGGATGTGCCAAGTTAAAATTTTGTAATGTAGTACAATAAATGTAATGCATAAAGTGTGGCTTGGAAAGGTTGAGTGACTTTTTGTAATGTATACAACTCACAACTATGTAAGCAGAAGATGGGTACAATATTGGAGATTCAGCATCTTGAAATTAGATCAATGGTGGTATTTGTAACTATGAACAAATTTTGACATCAAAGGTAATTATTTTAATTATAAATTGTTGTTTGATATATTTAAATGATATTGTGCTAATATTATTTTTTCAACTAACGAGATCTTCAAAATATTTTGCAGGTTATACTGATTTTTAGCATACTTGCTCAATTTCGAAGTCTTTACTTTTAGTGGAACAAGAGGTACTATTTATTGTTATATTTTCTTTTTTATTCTTATTTGTTAACTCAATTTTCTGATTTAGAACACAGGTTTGACAAGAGTAGCAGATTAGAGAAAGGTGGGAAGTAGTATGGATGTTGTAGGATTTAGATTTTATGATAGATTTGAGGATGGAAAGAGTGGGGTAAGTAGATATAGGCGTAGGAGACTAATTTTATAGGTCCTAAATATTTAGGAAATATATATTATATTATAATTATATTATATACGTAATATACATATGTATTTATACAAGTATATCTATATATATGTAGTATTATTATATATTATATTATATACGTAATATACATATGTATATATACATACATATATTTATTGATTGGTTTAATGGGTTGACCAATATGCGAGTAATATATAATTCTAAACTTTGTATGGATTATAGTAATTTGTTTGATTAGATCTGCTTGAATGTTATACTTCGTTGGTTGTTATTGATTAAACTACCAAACATCATGTCTTAGTGATGTTGATTTTGAATGAATTCTTCCGTGTATCTATTTAATGTGTTTGTTATACTGTAATTAATATTCTATTTTATTCTATATTTTTGTATGTACTTTTTTGAATATGTTTTGATATCTTTTTGTAATGTAGTAATATAAATGTAAGGCATAAAGTGTGGCTTGGAAATGTTTAGTGACTTTTTGTAATGTATACAACTCACAACTATGTATACAAAAGATGGGTACAATATTGGATCAATAGTGGTATTTGTAATTAGATCAATAGTGGTATTTGTAACCATGATCAAATTTCAACATCAAAGGTAATTATTGAAATTAGAAATTTATGTTTGATATGTTGAAATGATATTGTACTAATGTTATTTTTATAACTAACGAGATTTTCAAAATATTTTGCAGGTTATACTAATTCTTAGAAGTTTTTACTTCTTGTAGGACAAGAGGTACTATTTATTCTTATATTTTTTTTATCCTTATTATTCAACTTAATTTTTGTTTTTGAACACATGTTTGACAAGAGTAGAAGATTGGAGAAAGGTGGGAAGTAGTACAAATGTTGTAGGATTTAGATTTTGTGATAGATTTGAGTAAGAAAAGAGAGGGGTAGGTAGATATAGGCGTAGGAGACTAATTTTATAGGTCCTAAATATTTAGGAAATATATATTATATTATATTATATTATATATGTAATAATGTATGTATTTATACAAGTATATATGTAGTATATTATATATTATATACATAATATACATATGTATGCATATATACATATATTTAATAATTGGTTTAATGGGTTGACCAATATACGAGTAATATATAATTCTAAACTTTGTTTGGAATATAGTAATTTGTTTGATTAGATCTGCTTGAATGTTATACTTCGTTGCTTGCTATTGTTTAAACTACCAAAGTTCATGTCTTGGTTATATTGTTCTGAATGAATTCTTTCGTGTATATATTTAGCGTGTTTGTCATACTGTATTTAATATTCTATTTTATTTTATATTTTTGTTGGCACCATTTTAAATATGTATTCATATCTTTTTGTACGTTTTTATATGGATGTGCCAAGTTAAAATTTTGTAATGTAGTACAATAAATGTAATGCATAGAGTGTGGCTTGGAAAGGTTGAGTGACTTTTTGTAATGTATACAACTCACAACTATGTAAGCAGAAGATGGGTACTATATTGGAGATTCAGCATCTTGAAATTAGATCAATGGTGGTATTTGTAACTATGAACAAATTTTGACATCAATGGTAATTATTTTAATTAGAAATTGTTGTTTGATATATTTAAATGATATTGTGCTAATATTATTTTTACAACTAACGAGATCTTCAAAATATTTTGCAGGTTATACTGATTTTTAGCATACTTGCTCAATTTCGAAGTCTTTACTTTTAGTGGAACAAGAGGTACTATTTATTGTTATATTTTCTTTTTTATTCTTATTTGTTAACTCAATTTTCTGATTTAGAACACAAGTTTGACAAGAGTAGCAGATTAGAGAAAGGTGGGAAGTAGTATGGATGTTGTAGGATTTAGATTTTATGATAGATTTGAGGATGGAAAGAGAGGGGTTAGTAGATATAGGCGTAGGAGACTAATTTTATAGGTCCTAAATATTTAGGAAATATATATTATATTATATACGTAATATACATATGTATTTATACAAGTATATCTATATATATGTAGTATTATTATATATTATATTATATACGTAATATACATATGTATATATACATACATATATTTATTGATTGGTTTAATGGGTTGACCAATATGCGAGTAATATATAATTCTAAACTTTGTATGGATTATAGTAATTTGTTTGATTAGATCTGCTTGAATGTTATACTTCGTTGGTTGTTATTGATTAAACTACCAAACATCATGTCTTAGTGATGTTGATTTTGAATGAATTCTTCCGTGTATCTATTTAATGTGTTTGTTATACTGTAATTAATATTCTATTTTATTCTATATTTTTGTATGTACTTTTTTGAATATGTTTTGATATCTTTTTGTAATGTAGTAATATAAATGTAAGGCATAAAGTGTGGCTTGGAAATGTTTAGTGACTTTTTGTAATGTATACAACTCACAACTATGTATACAAAAGATGGGTACAATATTGGATCAATAGTGGTATTTGTAACCATGATCAAATTTCAACATCAAAGGTAATTATTGAAATTAGAAATTTATGTTTGATATGTTTAAATGATATTGTACTAATGTTATTTTTATAACTAACGAGATTTTCAAAATATTTTGCAGGTTATACTATTTCTTAGATGTTTTTACTTCTTGTAGGACAAGAGGTACTATTTATTCTTATATTTTTTTTATCCTTATTATTCAACTTAATTTTTGTTTTTGAACACATGTTTGACAAGAGTAGAAGATTGGAGAAAGGTGGGAAGTAGTACAAATGTTGTAGGATTTAGATTTTGTGATAGATTTGAGTAAGAAAAGAGAGGGGTAGGTAGATATAGGCGTAGAAGACTAATTTTATAGGTCCTAAATATTTAGGAATTATATATTATATTATATTATATTATATTATATATGTAATAATGTATGTATTTATACAAGTATATATGTAGTATATTATATATTATTTACGTAATATACATATGTATGCATACATACATATATTTAATGATTGGTTTAATGGGTTGACCAATATACGAGTAATATATAATTCTAAACTTTGTTTGGAATATAGTAATTTGTTTGATTAGATCTGCTTGAATGTTATACTTCGTTGGTTGTTATTGTTTAAACTACTAAAGATCATGTCTTGGTTATATTGTTCTGAATGAATTCTTCCGTGTATCTATTTAATGTGTTTGTTATACTGTAATTAATATTCTATTTTATTCTATATTTTTGTATGTACTTTTTTGAATATGTTTTGATATCTTTTTGTAATGTAGTAATATAAATGTAAGGCATAAAGTGTGGCTTGGAAATGTTTAGTGACTTTTTGTAATGTATACAACTCACAACTATGTATACAAAAGATGGGTACAATATTGGATCAATGGTGGTATTTGTAATTAGATCAATAGTGGTATTTGTAACCATGATCAAATTTCAACATCAAAGGTAATTATTGAAATTAGAAATTTATTGTCCAACAAATAATGGCGAGAAGCTTCAATTGGTTTTTACCAAAAATATTAAATATAATATTTAATATTTTACCGAAGATATATTTTATATTTTAATTAATGATTAATTAAAATATATTTTACGTTAATAAAAAAAATATTTATCGAAAATTATGTAATATTTAAAAAACAAAATTGGCGCAAAAATATTAAATATAATATTTAATATTTTACCGTAAATATATATAAAATATTAAATATATTTTACCGAAAATTATATAATATTAAAGTAATGTAATAATCAATATATTTAATTAAAATATTTTTTAGGTAAATTAAAAATATATTTTAGGTAATATATTTAATTAAAATATTTTTTCCCGGTAAATATATCCTCAAAGTTTGCTAAAAATGTTGTAGTAGTGACATTATATTTAATAATAATAATATTTTATTAAATATTTTAATTAAATATATTACCTAAAATATATTATTATTAGTATTGTTGTTGTTATTATTATTATTATTATTATTAAAAAAATATTTACCAAAAATTATGTAATATTTTAGGTAATATATTTAATTAAAATATGTTTTTCCCGGTAAATATATCCTTAAGTTTGCTATGGGAATTGCTTGGGATATGTTGTCCTTTAATTTGGAAATTAATTGTTTAGTTATAAATATTAATCTTTGCAAAATAATAACAAGAAGACCCCATGTAGCTGAGTTGGTCATTGGGCCAATTTTCCAAATTAGTGGTTCCGTGTTTGAATCTATGCATCTACATAATTTTGAAAAAAATTTCAAAAAGGCGCCATGTCAGCTTATCCATGTGTAAAATAAAATTAAAAATATTCACGCCATATCTGCCACGTAGGCAAGTCAACGCACATGTGGCGCCTGGGGCTCAAAATCCAAATTTTTTAATAGAAAGGGACTCAATTTGTGTTGACCAAAAAAAAGGGCTCAAGACCCAAAAACTCCTAAAGTTCAGGGGTCGACTTTGCATTTTACCCCTATTATATATGATTACCTAAATTTATATAAGAAATATATAGATACTTGGCACGATTACCAACTAACCAAATTCAGAGCACTACTCAAGAAATTATCACTACTATTTAATTAATTAATAAAATAACTAACAATGACCAACTTACTTGATTACAAGCTACAAAAAAATAAAATTGACTTCGCAGCAATCTTCCGTTTGATCTGTCCGTTTCTTTTTAGCAGTCGCCTCTCTTTTTAGTATCTTGGATGAATGATGTTCTTTATACATTATAGGGTTTATATTTAATTATTGAAATACATTTTATTAACTCTCTAATTTTTAATAGGATTTAAAATTACACAATTATAAATTTGACCCATTTAATTAAAGTCCAATTTTACCAATTTAATTTAAGAACAATTACATTTTATAGTACATTTAAAACATAATTACAATAAAAATGCACTCATTAAATATTTACACAATTAATGCAAATGCAATACTTAATTACAAAAAGAGTGTAATCTTATCCCTTTAATTATGCACACGATTTTCTCCCCCATCTCTTCCACAATTTTCTCCCATCTCTCCCACGATTTTCTCCCACTCATT